>JACEOJ010005439.1:18582-61556 GCA_013761285.1 Campoletis sonorensis | reverse complement strand
GGTAATCATCTCGAACGAGGCCCTTCATATAATTTAGATCGAACATCACTTGGTAAGTTCGTTTGATCTATTAAATATTGAATGAAAGACAATGATAGTGGTTCCGGATCAACGGACGTTAAGTTTACGTTTCCTTCACGAAGGTAATATACATCATCGAGATGTTCGGTATGAAGAGGGAAGCAGCAGATATGTCTGCTCGCAAAGAACGACTCTCGCTCAGTGTCGAGCGGTCTGCGAAGTCACGATTGATGGAGATGTAATAATAATTGGCGAACATTCACATGGGCCGCGCAATCTTGAGAACCAAGTTCGTATAGATGAGATGAAGAATTGCTTAAAGATTCAAGCACTCTCCACCCAGGACCCACCAAATGATGTTTTCAACAGAGTTTGTCGGCAGTAAGTATTACTGCTACACCCCGTTTTCCACGTCATTTATACGCTTTTTTTCGTCAAATGGATTTTTCATTTCAAGAAACTTGATCAAATAAAAATTGTCATCAATTATAAAAAAAAAAAACTATCATAAATTATTAATTGATGTATAAAAAGTATCAAACGCTTAAAACTTCAAATTGTTATTATAGGTACATGGATGTAGCCCATCTCATTCATCCAGTTTTTGGACGAAAAATAGTGGACCGGGAACGACGGAAACATCGGCCGGCCTTACCTCAAACTGTTCTTCATCTTGGATTTATGTTCCAAGATTATCTGCCATCACAAGATATATACCTCGGGGACGTTCAGGGTATTGATAGGAGCTTGGCGTACGTTTTCGGTTCCAAGAATATCCTGAAAGGAATGGCGAATATTAATGAACTGTTCATGGATGCCACGTTTCGCGTAAATTTGTCAATACTTTTTAACTAGATATTTGAAAAACAGCAAGTTTTAAACACAATTATAACATATTTATCTTTATTTTAAGATATATTTAAGATGCGAACATTAAATAAATAATCTGTTTCGTTTTTTGTAGGCTGTTCCAGACCGACCAAGATATGTCCAACTTTTTATAATTCATTTCAGAACAATGAACGTGGTAATGATTAATTTCGCATGACCGTTGCTTTTTTGTGAACAATATTTAAATTTTGACTTTACTAAATTTCAGGGCATTTCTCCTTTATTCGTTTTATGTGAAAGACGAACGATTGATACGTATGTGGCGGTTTTGGAATTTCTTTGCGAAAACATGCTTACTTTAAAAGAAAATATAAAACAAGTATCCGGAGATTTTGAAAGGTCCTTGATTAAAGCGGCACGCACAGTTTTTCCTCGAGCACGATATGATGGATGTTGGTTCCATTTCACTCGGGTAAGTACGGTACACATGCTTTGTCTTTCTTATGCACAGCGAAACTTTATAACTTCCATAAAGCCTCTAGAAATAGTTAATCCAAATATTTTATACTTTTTACTGTATAGAGTCTGCAATTGAGTTTTTATCATTTTACACAATAATAATTTTTCATCTTTCCTCACGTAACTGATAGGCTGTAATGAGAAAACGGCGTAGACTCGGCCTGACTGCAGCACCGCCAAATATTTTATATATGACCTGGTTGCTACCACTAGTTCCACCGGTGCTGTTTCCTGCAGCATTCGAACTCATAAATGAGCAGTCGCAACGATTTGGCAGACTTTACCCTCGAATTAAAAACTTTGTGGACTATGTCAGAGCAACATGGGCTTCTCATCCGGAGTACGTCTCCGTATACGGTTCTCCAACAAGAACTAACAATTTTGCTGAGTCATGCAACCGATGGATCTTATCAAAATTGGGAGGGATCCACCCCAATTTATTTAAATTCATTGGTAAGTTTGAAAATTAAAGAAAATTAAATTAAAAAAATTAAAATAACATAATTTCCCCCTTCATTAAAATACTTATTGAATTCTCAATAACATTTTTGTATTCATTTACTTCACCTTGTGACTCCTGTTGATATTTTCGCTCAAAGTATTTTTTCCTGCTTTTGACTATAGATTAAATGTCAAATGTGATTAAGGACGAATTAATTCAGTTCAACAGAATCCAAGAGGGATATAATCTAAAAATTGATCGCAAAAAAACCCAATTTCTGATTGACTCACGAATACAATCATTCGAAAATCTACTTCTTGTTATTTATTTATCTTGGTATTTATTAATAAAATCCACAAACCCGCGTCCACGTTTAAACACGTATCAATAAACATCATTGAACTGAATTCGGTAACCTTTTTTTGCTTTTTACAGAATAAGCATGTTCGAGTTTCTAACGCAAACGGTTAAAAGGAAAGTTGACATCGCCATTCACCAGGCAAACATGCAATTCGAGGGTAAATATTTAATTTTATGAGTTGTGATTTGTGAGTTTTATACAGGCATGGATTAAAAAATTATTACATTAATTGGTTTTAGATGAAAACTACCAGAAGCTCGATGAAATACCGGATGAAGAAGATTTGTATCCTGCGGAAAATCTGCGTCCTGGTGCTATGAGGAATCCTGCAGAAGATGTACATCCTGTTGCTGTGAGGAATAATCCGAGACAACGAGCACGTCCTCCCGTGCATCGAAATAATGTTCCGAGAAACCCTGTAAGTTAAAAGTTTATCTTAAATTTAAAACTTAAAAACTTAAAAAACTTAAAAAGTTAAAAGTTAAAATATCGCTCTCGCGATATTAAACCGCGTATATCGATATTAAACCGGGACCATCGTCAACTCAACACCATCGAAATCAAACCCTCCATCTCGATATTTGTATCGGTATAATTATAAAGGACGTTGGAACTTCGTAAAGCGTATTGGACTGGCCGCCCGATCCACGTCATTTGGAGCACGATCATAGATGTCCCGGAACATATAAAAGAGCCAACGAGGGACGACAAGACAAAAAAGCAGATAAGCAATATTTATTTGTTACCTCAATAATAATTTTGTCGATTTAGAAAGCGAACTCGAAATAGTCTGAGAATGTATGTGTGATGTGTGCGTGGGGAATTGAACGATTTTCATGTAAAATAATTGCCCATCTTTTTCATGGATTTATAAATCATTGTTTTTATATTCAATACTGTTTTTTCTCTTCTAATGAAAATTATATTCTCACAACCCACTTCCACAACGAAGGAACACTCGAGGCCGGCGACGGAATCCTTTTGGCAGAATGCGGAATCTTCAACATCAGGATGTACAATTCCGATTAGAAGACATCGTGCAGGCAGATGAGCTTGTAGATGTTCCTGTGATTATTAATAATGCACAGAATATTAATAGCGACCATCCCACGGTAGCCAAAGTTATGGGATCCCACAATGGTAATTATTTTTATTGATGATAATAATAATAATAATAATACTAATAATGTTGTACGCCACCTTCAGCGACCCACACATTGTTTCGTCGAATGGCCCGCTTTGTTTAAAATCACTACCCGTGACAAAACAAACGTAAACTTTAATGTAAGGCTTATTGAATAATAAATTGATCATTAATTTTAAGGTTACTATTTTTTTATTTTTTTATTTTTTGGTTGTTCCTGACGTATACCCTTTTCTGGTTTTTACGTGTTTCCCTGCCTCTTTTTACCGCGTTTTCCTTACTTCCTATCCTCCTTTTTCCGAGGCTCCTTTCTAACTCCGCCTTTACCAAGGCACCACTTCCCTGTTTTCTGAGGCTCTCTCCGTTCGCGGCTGCAGCCGTCTTACCCCCTTACTGTATCGCATTTGCCGAGGGCGAAGGGAAACTGCAGAAAACCTTGCCGATACAGTTAGTCACAGTCTCTACCTGATCATCAAAAACACTTGAAAAAATTTTCTTTTTTTTCATTGGTGTTCAGTTGGTGTTGGCTTGGGAATCGAACCCGGGACCCTCGAGTTGCGAGTCCGAGCCCGCATCCACTAGACCAACCGCTCTCCCAATTATAAGTTTAGTATTATTTTTCCACTTACCAATCTGCTTGGGCCTCCATCCAAAATCCCCTGCGACACAGCAACATTATTGCCGGCTGAACCTACCTAAAAATAATAGAAAAAAACCACTAAATTTCACAAAGGAAGAATTTTTAAATATAAACTAATTAGTTAAGAAATAAAATGACCCTCAAAAAATCAAAAACCCTAAAAACAATAAAACTCATTCTGGAGAGTTTTTTTAGGTGATTTACATTTTCTTGTATTTTTTCTAAGCTGCTAGAATTTTTAATGAATGAATTTTTTCTGGGGTTTTTCTCTAACCTTATTTTAGGGTTTTTAATTTTTTGAGGGTAGTCGTTCTGCAGTATTTTTTAAATGTTTCTTTACTCTTTCCTTCACTTTTTCCTTTTTTGTTTTTTTTTTTTAATAAGACTTTTCTAGGGACTTGAATTTTTCGTGGAGGGTAGATTGTTGTTTGTAGATTTTTTGTAAAAACAAATGGAAACGGAGGTCATCAACAAATGTACTTGTCCAGGGTTTTTCCCCGGGGAGGGGATTTTGGTCAGGATATCACTCCTTTTTTCTAAATACCTTCAAACCCTGGAGTTTTTAGGTATTTGCATCATAACATCGTGAATTTATTTCTATAATTTTAGTATCTACTCTCCACTGCACTCATGTGGAGTGGAGAATTGATACCGTGCGATTTATTTTCTTAAAAATATTCTAATTTTTACCGAAAATTGAGGTTTTTATTAAGTGCGGCGTATCTCGAAAACGGCGGAGCGGTTCTGAGGAAATATGAAGAGGGTGGAAAATGGCATAAGATCATGATGGACCTGCTAGAATTATTTCACTTTTTTTTTTGTGAATTTTTTTTCCCCCTACTTTTCCAATAAATTATACTTTCATTTCCTCATGACATTTTTTTTAGAGGTGCGAGGCATTTTTTTAAATCGTTTTATAATCGTCTTCGCGTCAATGTCAATCAAAATGTCATCGAACATTAAATATATTATTCATTGGAAGAGTAGGGAAAAAAAATTCGCAAAAAAATTTTAAGTTAATTCCAGCAGGTCCATAACGATTTTATGGAACTTTCCACCCTCTTCATATTTTCTCTAAGCCCCCGCCGTTTCAAGATACACCGCGTTTAGTATAAACCTCGATTTTCGGTGAAAATCTCACCGAAATCTCACTCTCAGCGAAAGAATACTATAATAGATTACATTGTGAAGAAAATTTTCTGGTAGACGAGTAGCCCATTTCCAGAGGCCAAAAAATTGTCGAAAAACTGCCCTGTTCAAAAGCGTATGCCAGCTAAGAAAAAAATCGTAAAATACTTACTAAAGGGTCAAAGTGAAGCTTATACTGTCCCCTTCAAAACGGTGTTTATTAAATTTTGTTACGACCCTTTCCCGCTGAGATATCGAACTTATACTGAAGCTGATAATTTCGATGAGTGAACGCATACTTTTGAGCAGGAGTTCATATGAAGTTTTTCATTTCTATTTGTCATTGGGAGTAAAGTTATTTTATAGAATCAGTCTTGTTTTTCTGTTCACGATCTTGGCAAATTTTCAAAAATTCGTACTGTTTTGGTTAGTTTTTTTTCTGTAACAACAAATGGACCCAGGGGTCAACATATGTACTTGTCCAAGGTTTTTTCCCGGGGTTTAAATTATGTATGACTGATTTGAAGTACTACCAATTTTACTGATACTTAAACCAATTTAAAATGCAAATTTGAATTCAAGTATTTTTGAATACTCGAATTGAAATTTGGATTTCAAATAAGATAAGTAGATTTTAATTAGTATTTTAGAATACTCGAATTGAAGTTCGGATTTTAAATTAACGAATTGGCAAAAAAAATTTATTCCTATAATGGAAAAAACCGAAAAAAATTGGAAATTGTTATTTCTCGAATTAAAGGAAAAAATGTTTATTTCCATTTATTGAATAAAAATGTTGACCCTGAATTTCGATTTCAGAATAAAAATGCAACTCCAATTCGTGAATTTTATTAATCAATAGAAAAAAAAACTATCGGTAAAGAATAAGAGACATTCATTGCAGATATACGAACCATTTTTAGCCAAACTGATTATGAAATTACCTCGATCGGCTTGAGCAAATCAAGATTTCTGCTTCCACGCAGGCTGCCTTTTGCAATATTCTGGGTTCATTTATATCGAATATCATAAAGTTATCTTATCAGCTTGGATAGATGATGACTGGATGAAAGTGCACATTCCATTATGTAAGACATCAATGAAGCACGTTTTTCAAAACTTTAATGTAAGAAGACATTGATTGGTCTAAAGAAAATTATGGTTTCTGCTATTATGCCACCTGGTATACCATGAATGAATTCTCATTTTCACTTTATTCATATTTTTATGGTTTTTCCTTAAAAACAAAATTCTCATTGCTAATTTTATTTTTGACTCTGTTCTTCATTTAATATATAATAAGAGTAAATCGAGTCTTTTTCCTTGTTTTTTTTTTTTAGGCAAAGTGAAAAGTATATTGTCCACAGAATACATTTTTACATTGAAATATTGAATGGCAAAAGTAATTCAATCTTTGTAAATTTATCAACCAATATACTATTGTTCTTGAGCAAAGAATTCATAAGAAGAATTTAATCTTAGCAAACAATGAAAATTCGTTACAATTATTTGAGAAGAAAACAGCATTACCGTTGCACTTCATCTACCAACTAATATCTCTTAAGCGAAAGAGAAAATAGTTGTAATGTATTCATTAAGAATAGTAAATGGTCCATTGCGTCAGTTTCAGCAGTTTCATTTAGACCAAATGGACTAAGCGAACAATCGCAATTCACTTCACTACAGCCTGCGGTGTCTTTGATGTAGGAAAAAATTTGATGCTAACTTTTAATGCATCTCAGCGATGAGAATTTTAACTCTCTGAAAAGAAACATGGCCGGAAAGCCAAAGTTAATACTGTATAGAAACATTTATAGAAATTCTACCACAATGCACACTACAGAATTCAAGAAAAATTCAATATCTACATCTTTTTCTCATAATTGAATTTTTACTCAAATTTTGCGCAAGCCTGATCGAGTCATGCCATCATATTCTTGCTGACATTTTGATGTATAAATTTGTTAGCGAAGATGTTCCTTGAATGTGCCGTTTACATAACCAGCGAAACCCAAGCTGATAGGGAAAGCTGCAGTGGAATTAGTCCAGTCGGAATATACAATCGATTTGCATTTTTACCTAGCATGTTGCCAATTTTTTTATAAGTAGTATTGGCCCCCCCGAATATGCCCCTAGTTTTTCGTAAAAATCCGAGTTGCATTTTGGCCAGGAGAGATTGTTTAAACAATGAAAACACGGTTTTTCCACGTTAACTTTCTTGGAATGCATTTTATCGAAAAATGTTTCCTACAAAAGTTGTGTGTCGCGATGTCCCCGACAAAATAGGTCTTGGAAAAATTACCTATCTTTGTTAGTTTAACCGTAAATTGCAATTAAACAATGGATTTTTTATTTTACTTTTATCAAGTTTTCTGTGCAATTGATAAACATATCGATTTAAAATGTAGACATCACGCGAGAAACTGTTTGCCCGAGATAGTCGTGCAAGATTTATCGATCTACGTCAAATATTTTAGCAACAATTCGCGATCGTCGAAAAAAAAGTAACTGCTCATAAAATTGTACCCCAGCAGGCCCACAACGTAGAAAAAAATTAGGGTGGTTCGAATCATCAAACATTTTGAAAAATTGATCGAATATAAAAAAATCGTTAGTAAAAACCTTCGTTTTTCGCCAATTTTAAAATTTTGCTTATAAACAAATAGCAATAACTCCTAAAATTATTAACATAATTTGGGAATTCTTGCAGATTCTAAAGGGACTTGACGAGACGCAGAGTTAAAAAAAAACCAAACTACAATATGTTAATTACAGCCCGAGATGTGAACATTTTTGCGTTTATCGCAATAATTATCGTTCTAATCAATATTTATACAGAATTCGAATTCTACAGCATTCAGAACACTTTTGGACATCATAAACAATATAATATGAACTTTTTCTATAGTAAACCTCGGTGTCCGTACGATGTTAACGCGATTTTTTTAGCGCCGTTCAGCGGGCCGCACTCTCGGCGCGCCCGACCGCAACTGAAAAGCATTGACAATCATGATTCCATAAAAAGAGTCATATGTACATTTTTTCAAATAAACATGTCATCAACACTTCTTGTTTTTACACGTTTTTATTCATGTAAATCATACATTTTTGTCACAAGTCTCATCCGCACACACTCACATTTTCGAAAAAATGTTTCTTGATTTAAGACAAGACTATGAGGGACATGCTTGAAAAAAAACTTGTCGCGTTCCACGACCCAAACGTCAACACCATTAATTGCGAGTTTACACATTTTGAGACCGCCTGCCACTAATCATTTGAGGTTATGTTTGTTTGAACTTCTAGTACTTATTCCAGCCACAGGAATTTATGGTTTTAGCGGAGTTACTTGATACCTCACTAAACTGCGGGGTTATTATTTTTTAATTCATCAATGATGCTGTGAATTTAAGTTATTGAATTGAAGGCCCGTGAGCGAAGCGAAAATATGATCATCACTGACACTACGAATTTATTATTATTTATTAACCGAACAATGAAATGAACCATTATTCTGGAATTTATAGCGATATAGTTGATAATCACTGACACTTCGAGCTTATTTTTTTTTAACCGAATAACTGAATAGAGAATTTTTCCCGAATTTAGCGGTATAGATAATCATAACTGACACTCCGAACTTATTATTTAAATCACTGAAACTTCAAACTTATTATTTATAATCCAAATAACGAAAAAAATAAAGATTTATTCTCGAATTTATACAAAATCCGTGATGACACGTCATGCACATCGCACAATCCTGCCACATTAGCAATATAGATATAGCCGTCAAACGTTCGAACTTTCCACTGGATCGGGTACAGAGGAAAGGACCAATGGGAACTCGCTACTCTCGTCGCCGAAGACCGGCTCCGGTGAAAATGGGTTTTGATGGGCATCAAAACGCCTTTGATTGTGTCGTCTGCGCGCGTATGCAGACACACCAAATCCTGCAATGTACTAGAATTTCTGCATAATGTTGACCCTGTGTAAAGTTTTTTCTCAGCAAATACGCAATCAATTGTGCTGTAATTAGGCTCAATCGAAGGGGATTTTCTTACTTAGTCTCCAGTTCAATTTTAAAACTGTCACGTGTCTCCCGAGTTTCGTAATTAAGGGAGCTTTCCAGTGTGACAGCCCGAAAAATCGCTGTTTTTCGCGATTTTTTTTTTTTAAAGAAAAAATAATCTAATCGGTCTAGTTTTTTTTGTATATTGATTGGGTATTGAAGAATACAAAACAATTTTTTAAAGATCGATTTATTTATTAATAAATATCTATAAAAATGATGAAACAATTGTTGCAGAAAATGCACTTGGATGTGGTGTCCACGTTGGGGGTCACAATTTTGATCTGAAACAAAAAACACAAAAAGATTATCGATCGGTATATAATTGGCTTTCGTGCTATGGAGGCTTTTTTTTTTACAAAAAAATAGGAAGATGTCAAAAAAAAAAAAGCTTTCATAGCACGATAAACAATGACGTTAAGAATATTGTGTAAAAATTTCAACTCGATAGCTTTAAAACTCAGCCCTCCAAGTTGGACACCGTTTTGAAAAATGCTGTTTCGAGAAAAACGCGTTCAAAGTTTCAAGTGAGGAAATTTTAGATAAATCGTTTACTTACGGCAAAGGACAAGAATCTATCTCGGCCGGATCTGGACACGAACACTGAACACAAATTTTGAAGCCCAATCCGCGAATCGACTTCTAAAAAACTTCACGTCGCTATTACACTTTTTGCACTTCAACAGTTCCTGAAGAGCGCCGCTGTAACGCTCCGTTGCCTTCTTCCAAGAAATGCTTGCAGTAACCGAAATAATCTGAATTTCGGCATGAAAATTTCAGCGAATATTCGGAAGAGTGTATACTATTCGATGAAGCAAAAAAAATCGATTCTCTGAAAATTTCACACTGGAAAGCTCCCTTAAAGAAATTGACTTTCAGTTTTTACCCCCACTACCGAAATTTACTTTATTCAGAGATAATATACTCGGTCGAGCCTCGTGCCAGCAGACGACAGACAGAGCCGTCAAATGTACTTGTCCCGTGACTCTACCGAGTCTCTTGATTAGAAATACTCATCTGATGTTACCCCCGGTCGCTGGATCTTTCCGGTCCGAACCCTGGATCATCTGTAAAGGGAAGAACAAAAAATAATTAATACTTATAAATTATTCCTGAAAAATTATAGTACTCAATTATGAACAATAACCCATGCTTCTCCTTTTATAAAAATCATTTGAGCAAGTTATAAATTCAACACGTTGAAAACATAACCTTACTAGGGTTAGAGGCCATCTAATCAACGCGCGCCTATGTAAATAAATAACATGCATTTTTAGTTAATAATTAAATGTGAAAAACTTACCTGTAGAATTGATCAATCCTAAAGTCCTTATAAAAATCACTTCGCGCACTACTAAAACAATCCGCACATACTTTTTCGAATTGACACCCAAGAGTTCAAACGTCAAACTGAACATTCACCCCAGTAGCGAAAAACCCTCGGGGCCGCGACCCGAAAAATTCAATCCAAAATTACTGGCAGACTTGAGCCCTGGAAAATTGAATGGCGCTGGGCATCCGAGAAAACATTCCGCGTCCGTGGGGCACGGGGCGGCACTTTGCTCCCCATTCCACTGTTCGAACTCGAGCGCGAAAATTCAAGCTCCCAAAAACTCCTCCCATCCACGAAACACCTCTTCAAACAAAAATATCGGAGTTCTCTCCTCCCGCGCCGGAGGCCCTCAAGAAGGAATACAGAACAAACCATCTTCCCTTTCAGCAACTCGAAAATCAGCTGATCAACGACAAAGACAAGGAGTTCGAGGCTCTCTATAGAGAAAGTGGAGGCTTCGATCCAGGGAGTTCACCCTAAACCTCGGGGCGCCACACCTCCCATTCCGGAAGAAGAACCCTCGCGAAAGAGCAAAGGACTTGCCCTTCTCGACCCCTTACGAATCGGTGACGGGACATGTCATTCATTTAAAAAGTCATTAAAAAAACTGAAAAAAGCATCTTCCATTTCAAACATGTTTTCACCGTTCCCCTTAATTATTTTTCTATGTTTGTACGCTGCTATTAATTTAGATGAATAGGTTTTTGTTACTGTCATTATTGTTATTATTGTTATTGTTATTGTTATTGTTATTATTGTCATTGTCTCTTTCAGTGTCAGCTACGTTTTTTCAGAAACAGACTAGAAACTAAATGAAACCTTGAGTTAAAAAAAAAAGACATAAGTATTCGGTTTCTCTAAGCTTTATTTCATTTTTTTGTATCATTTTATTAATTTAATCTTCTTTCTTTATACTCACCTTTCATTTGTCAATTGTTCAAACTCGTCCACCCCCTTGAGGTGTTTTTTAACAACAACTTTAACAACAACAACAACAACAACAACAACAACAACAACAACAACAACAATAATAATAATAATAATAATAGTAACAACAATAAACATTTGTATAGATGGTGATCTGGAATTACAAGACGTCATGAACATTGAAGGGTTCCACCCTCATTCACGACAACGGGACCATGGTCGGCGTACTCAGGAAGCTGCTCAACGTGTCCAAATATTGAACGCACCAATACCACATGCACATCAGGAAAATGGCAACGGTAAACTTATAGTTCTAGGTCATTTTAGTTAAACAACGCGTTTCCCCGCTATTGAATTCTGTTTATTCAATCATCTTTTTTCAGATGATGACTTCATTCCACCGCACACCTTCCACGAAATCGAGCCACAACAACCAGCCATTTATGAGCAGTTAGAAATTATCGATTTCCGTGAAGATGAAGTTGCTTCTGGAGCATCAGGATCCTGCATTTGTTGCTTAACAAACCGGTCAAAAATGTTACTTTTGCCGTGCGGGCATTCATGTCTATGTATGAAGTGTCATTTGGGCCAGGATATTTTGGAAGATTCCGAAAAACAACGCAACCCTTCTCACATTTCATTATGTCCATTATGTGCCGAGCCGTATCGAAGGAGCATGGAAATTTTCTACTCCTAAAAATGTGGGTAAAGTTCTGAGGATTTATGCTTTTACATTTTTATGAGAGTATGCAGCATTTCAAAATCTCTGTTGATTAATCAATTTCCACAACCCATAAATCGTTAATTTCGCCGTGGATTTCGCATTACGAATGTTATTACTTTCCCGTTAGAATAAAATCATTATCAAGAGACTCGGTAGAGTCTCGGGACAAGTACATTTAACAGCTCTGTCCGTCGTCTGCTTGCCCAAGGCTCGCCCGAGTATGTTATCTCTGAATAAAACGATTCGCGGTGGTGGGGGTAAAAACTGAAAGTCATTTTCTCGAATTACGAAGCTTAGGAGACAGATGATGACTTGAAAATTGAAATCGAGTCAAATTATGAAATTGCCCTTCGATTGACCTTATATACAGCACGATTGATTGCGTATTTGCTGAGAAAAAACTTTGCACAGGGTCAAGATTCTGCAAAAATTCTAACACATTGAAGGATTTAGTGTGTCTGTATATGCGCGCAGACGATACAATCAAAGGCGTTTTGATGCCCATCAAGACCCGTATCCACCAAAGCCGGTCTTCGGTGACGAAAAGTAACTAGTTCCCATTGGTCCTTTCCTCTGTACCTATACCACGGAAAGTTTGACGGTAGTTTTGACGGTGTAAAGTGCGAGACGCGTAAACAGCGTGTTTTTGGCGGACTTCTTGTAGATTCGTCGTGGGCAAAATTTGAACTAATTTGTTGTATATCAGAGTCGCAAATTGAATCCGAGTGTTGTTGACAGATGGTACGGCCGGAATAATTCACGCTAAAAAAAATATGAATTTGACCCTTTGAAACACACATTTTTCCTTACATGCAATTAGCTCAAAACGTTGTGCTCGGGGGTTGTCAGGGTCGCTGATTACAAATCTGCATTCAAAATTTAGAAATTCAAGATGGTGGATCCAATATGGCGGAAAGAAAATGCGAAAATTGTTTGATGAAAGCAAAACATTGTAGTCGGGGGTTTTCGGGGTCGCTGATCACAAATCTACCATCAAAATTTGGAAATTCAAGATGGCGGATACTATATGGCGAGCGATATACTGTGAAAATCGTTTGACATGAAAGCGAAAGTTGGTTCTTGGGGGATTCGGGGTCGCCGAATGCAAATCTGCACCCCAAATTTCGGAATTCAAAATGGCGGATCCAATATGGCGGAACATAAATGCAAAAATTTATTGATGAAAGTGAAAGGTTCAGAAAAAAGAAATGATATCCTGGGGAAAAATCCCCTCCCCGGGGAAAAAAACCGTGGACAAGTACATTTGTTGATCCCCGTTTCCATTTCTTTTCATAAAAAAAAACTACCCAAAAAGTACAAAATTTTCAAAACATTTGCAAGATCAAAAATGATTTACTTTCAGCACTAAAATTTTTAATATCAATAATAGGACAAGTATTTCATTGTCTCTTGAGGATGGAGTATTTGAAAATAAGAAAAATCAGCAGTTTATTGAAGAAAGTCACCAATGTACAAAAATGAAAATCGGTAAAAAGAACAGAGTCTAGAAAAAAAATCAAGATAAAACAAAACGTGGAGAAAAAAATTTCAAACGAAAAAAATTAGATTGAAAAATAATTTCGGCCGAAGTACTTGGCGAGTTCGTACCAAGAGAAATACATAACGTGATCCCACCTAAGCAAAAAACTCGCCAAGTACTGCGGCCGAAATTATTTTTCAATCTAATTTTTTTCGGTTGAAATTTTTTTCTGCACGTTTTTTTTATCTCGATTTTTTTTCTGGATCCTTTTTATTCTGAAAAAACGATAAACTTGCTCAAAGAAGAGAGTCGCTCAAATGATTATTTTTTCTTATGCATCAATCAAAGTTTCAGCAAAGAACAAGATCTTTGTAATGTGAATTTTTGAGTAAATGAACTCACAACCCGTTTGGTGGATACATTTTTTTCCCATTTATTCAGAAAACCGAAAAGTAACTTCCGTTAATTTTTGGGCAAAAGGTATACAAATATGGAAAAAAAAAATCAAAATCATTTATAAAATTGCTTTGAAGTTCAAATTTTGTCGATGATTGGTTGGAGTGTTGAATTAAAAAACAAGCATTTCCATCAATATTGTTGCGAAAATGAATTTTTCTTTTTACACAGCAAAGCAACGATGAAAGCACTGAACGCGGTAATGATTGGAGCATCGGTTCTCGATCTTTACTGGGAAGTTAAAGATAATCTATATAAAAATCGCTCTTCAATACCGACGTCACTTTATAAAATCGCATTTGGCCGGTCATATGGAACACTAGATGGGTCGTTTCCACGAACATTGATTCAATAGACTGTTATTGATTTTTGCAATGGCACAATCTCAGTTAATATTCTAGCTATAAATGATTTTTCGAGACGATATCGTCTCTCGTTATGTGGTTTAGACAGTACCTATATTTTGCTCGGTTCCTTGTTTGGGTTGATAAAAAAAAGTTATAATTTTGAACGTTCTTCTGGATGGCGCTACCATCTGTCGTGGTGTTTTGCAACATGGCACCTGTTTTGGTATTCTCAAGTGAGAATCGGTGCTTATGCACGTATTATTTGAACCGTTGTGAAGGGGAAAAATTAAACATGGTTTAATCTCTAAACAAACAAATTTATTAAAAATATTCCCTTGACAACTTGCCGGCATGAATGGCCGTTACGAACTGAACATCATGGCGTCGCTTCTCTTCTTTCGCAACGCCATCTATCCAAGATGGAGGATGCTTCACAATGTTTGCAAATAATCATAATACATCCAAAATAAAATATAATAAGAAAAACAAAATAATAAAATTAATCATTGGATTGAAATCACAAACAGCACCGGAGTTGATGGCGATGGCGTAATAAAAATATATCTCATGTTACAATTAGATTAAAACATGATTTTTCATGGATTGTACAAAAATTAATAAATACAGATTTGCAATTAACAATTATTATTAAATAGAAGGCTTTTTTAATTATCATCGTGTATTTTTCCGTCAAATTGGTTTCCATTATTCAAAAAATTGCATAATATCTAATATCCTGATGCATGATATTTTCAATTGATTATTACATCGTTTTCAAACACCTAAATAAAGATACAAAAAAATCACAACCAGTCTGAATAAATGATTAATATATTTACTAATGCTGCCATCTGTGGAGTTTTTGTTCTACAAGTTCGAGTACTTTTTATCGACAACGAAGATTAATCTTCATGAATGGATGAATGAATCTTCATGAGACATTGCGCTTGGTACAGTTTTCTTGGCGGTAGAGATTACTTGGTAGAGATATATTACGGTAGGGGTCCATCGCTGGTAGAGTTTAACCATGGTAGTGCTTAAATCTTGGTAGGCTTTCCCGCCGGAAGTGTTTTTCTGTGATAGGAATTTCTAGGGTACAGTTTATATGGTAGACATTTCGTTGGGTAGGCTTTTTTTGTGATAGTTTTGTATGGGTGCCGATATCTTGTTTCCTTTGCATATAAGAATCACCGCTTCGTTGGTGCAAGCTGTGCTATGTTCTCTTGCTCTTTCTTTTTTGGCATCGCACTACATATATATTTTATATCGAACTGGAATTTACTGATTATGTCAGCATGAATATTCAAGGATCATCTGTTGTCATGTTTCACAACAAGTCAAAGGATCAGAAATTCAGCAATACATTAATGGCATCACTCGGTCAGGCTTGTGCAACATATATAAATGGAAATAAAAGCGTAAAAAAACAATGTGAAAATTCAACATTCATTCTAGTTTTAAGTGTGTACTGTGATATGCTTTGTTGAAAACAAAAGTATTCCACAAATTTTTCTGTACGGTTTCAGGTTGGCCTTTCGCTCATGGTTTAACATGTTAGTGAAATGTATATTGCTGAGAGATACTGAATATATGTATCGAATTTCTCAATATAGAGCAAGAGACGTAAAGTGTTAACTGGAATGAATTTCTGCGCTTAGTTTGTGCAAGCTGTATCAAGTTCGTTCCCTTTTTCTTTATAACATGGCATCGCATATTTTATATTGAGCTGGGGTTCTACTGATCAGAGATGTCCAAAACTCGCTACAAAAGTAGCGAGTACCCGATTTGACCCGATAGCAGTTACCGCCTGTTGTTCGGCTATCAATAGCGGTAGCGGTGTTTGCCCTGGGTCGAATGGACCCAATCGTATCAAACACACGGTATTTAGCTATCAGCAAAAGAAATGCAGCTTGCTCCGGGTCTACAGGACCCAATAGAAGTAACTGCGTGTTCCTCGGCCACTAAGAGGGATAAAGACGTTTGCCCCGGGTCAATTTGACCCGATATCAGTTACCGCCCGTTATTCGGCTAACAATAACGGTAGCGGTGTTTGCCCCGGGTCAAATGGACCCAACGGGAGTAATGATTTAAGTGACCAATAAAACCATAAATAAAAAAATAAAATATTTCCCCCGTTAATCAATATTGATAGTTTCTCAAAATGGCATTCAGAGCTGATTTGTATTGAGGAAAATTTAGTTTCCTCATCAATGATTTCCACCATGCCTTATCAGCTCGAACTTGAAAAGACCACAGTAATGTCAATTAAATGTAGGATAGATGTTAATTGGAATGGTTGTTTTAATAACCTGTATTGGCAAATTGAAAGAAAAATTGAATCACTTCTCCAATCATTCAATTTTTATATTAATATTTTTTTCTGTCAAAAAATTTTCAAAAAAAACGACCCATACTTTTTTCCTTACATCAAGAGACTCGGCAGAGTCTCGGGACAAGTACATTTGACAGCTCTGTCTGTCGTCTGCTGGCCCGAGACTCGCCTAGTATATTATCTCTGAACAAAGCAATTTTCGGTGGTGGGGGTAAAAAGTGAAAGTCTTTTTTTTAATTACGAAGCCCAGGAGAAATACTATGATTTAAAAATTGAACTGGAGGTTAATTGAGAAAAAAGCTTCCGATCAAGCCCTCAATCAGCAGAATTGATGCCGTAATTGCTAAGAAAAAACTTTGCACGGGGCAAAGATTATGCAAAAGCGCCAACACATTAAAAGATTCGATGTGTCCGTATATGACACAATGAAATGCCTCAACGGCGTTATCCTGTTTCTGATTGGTGAGAAGTGTGCTCATTTCCCGGTGTTCCGATTGGTTTCGATACGGTCAAAAGTTTAACAGCGTGAAGTGCGAGACGCGTGAACCTCGTGAGTTTTGAGAACATTCTCGTAGATCCGTCGTAGGTAAAATTTGAACGGGAATATATACAGGGGTTTTTCGGGGTCACTGATTACAAATCTAGTCTCAAAATTTCGAAATTCAAGATGGCAGATCCAATCTGGCGGACCATAAATGCGAAAAATTTTTGATAGAAGCGAAAGTTGGTATTCGGAGGTTTCCGGGGTCGCTGATTACAAATCTGCACCCAAAATTTCGAAATTCAAAATGGCGGAAACAATATGGCGAACAATAACTGCGAAAATCCTTTAAGAAAAGCGAAAGTTGGTACGCGGGGGTTTTCGGGTTCACCGATTAAAAATCTGCATCTAAAATTTTGAAATTCAAAATGGCGGATCCAACATGGCGGACCATAAATTCAAAAGTTTTTTGATGGAAGCAAAAGTTGGTACTCGGGGGTTTTAGGGGTCGCTGATCACAAATCTACTATCAAAATGTGGAAATTCAAGATGGCGGATACTATATGGCGAGCGATAACTTCGAAATTCGTTTGATATGAAAGCGAAAGTTGGTACTCGGGGGATTCGGGGTCGCTGAAAACAAATCTGCACCCAAAGTTTCGGAATTCAAAATGGCAGATCCAATATGGCGGACCATAAATGCAAAAATTTATTGATGAAAATGAAAGGTTCAGAAAAAAGAAATGATATCCGGGCCAATAATCCCCTCGCCGGGGAAAAAACCTTGGACAAGTCCATTTTTTGACCCCCGTTTCCATTTGTTTTCACAGAAAAAAACTACCCAAAAAAGTACAAAATTCTCAAAAAATTGGCAGATCGAAAATGATTTACCTTCAGCACTAAAATTTATAATATCAATAATTGGACAAGTGTTCCATTGTCGCTTGAAGATGGAGTATTAAAAAAAAAAAGCAAAAAATAGTTGGGCATTGAAAAAAGTCACCAAAATGTACAAAAATAAAAATTCGTCAGAAGAACAGAGTCCAGAAAAAAAATCGGAATGAGAAAAAACTTGAAAAAAAAACGTTCGAACGAAAAAAATTAAATTGAAAAAAAAAAAAAAAAATTTCGGCCGAAGTACTTGCCGAGTTTTTTTGCTTAGCTAGGATCACGTAATATATTTCTCATGGTACGAACTTGCCAAGTACTTCGGCCGAATTTTTTTTTTTTTTTCAATTTAATTTTTTTCGTTTGAAATTTTTTTTTTTCAAGTTTTTTCTCATTCCGATTTTTTTTTTCTGGACCCTGTTCTTCTGACCGATTTTTATTTTTGTACATTTTGGTGACTCTTTTTTCAATGCCCAACTATTTTTTGCTTTTTTTTTAATACTCCATCCTCAAGCGACAATGGAACACTTGTCCAATTATTGATATTATAAATTTTAGTGCTGAAGGTAAATCATTTTCGATCTTGCTAATTTTTTGAGAGTTTTGTACTTTTTTGGGTAGTTTTTTTCTGTGAAAACAAATGGAAACGGAGGTCAACAAATGTACTTGTCCAAGGTTTTTTCCCCGGCGTTAGTCTTGAATCTCCGTCCAATTGGAACACGTGACATAACGCTAGCTTTTTTCTTTAGAGATGAGAAATGACGAAAACTTAAAATCCACAAAATTTAAAGAAACTCACGAAAACTACTGTAACTTTTTTTCCATTCGAAGCTGGGACCCCAGCCACCACTCACTCTCTTTATCGTGGAATTATCTTCAAATATGCAATTAGTGTTTTTTTATTTATAGTACTGTTTCAATAACAGAAGAAATTTTAACGTGAAAAAATGATGAAAAATTGAGTTTTTCCCTTGTCCTTCTCTAAATAAATAAATAATTTATGGGAATGTAATACGGCCTACAACCTATTCTGATTTATGGGCTTTATTCCTGTGAAAGATTTTTAACTAAAAACTACAAAATTTTAAAATTTTAACAAATTCACAAAAATGTCTGTAACTTTTTTCCCATTCGAAGCTGCGAGCCCAGCCACCACTCATTCTCTTCATTGTGGAGTTATCTTTAAATTTGACATTAGTGTTTTGCATTTTTAAGCCTTTTTTAATAACATGAGAAATTTAAACGTAAAAAAAATGATGAAAAATTGTATTTTTTGCTTACTTTCGTAGTGAGGAGCGCAGAAAATCTTCGCTGCTCGCTACTTTTGTAGCGAGTTGGGTCATGTAGACCCGGAGCAAGCTGCACTTCTCTTGCTGGTAGCTGAGTACCGTGTGTTTGATACGATTAGGTCCATTAGACCCAGGGCAAACACCGCTACTGCTATTGATAGCCGAATAACGGGCGGTAACTGCAGCGTCTTTACTCCTCTTCGTAGCCGAGGAACGAGCGGTTATTACCATTGGGTCATTTTGACCCGGGGCGAATCGCACGCAACCTATTGGTACAGACATCGATACATTTCGATTGAAACATTTTATCGTTACATTGGTATCCAGTAACGCAACAAATTACGCTATTCGTTACATTGGTATCGAGAAGCGCCAGAAATTTCGCTACTCGCTACTTTTGTAGCGAGGAGAGCAAAAAATATCGCTACTCGCTACTTTTGTAGCAAGGAGCGCAACAAATTTCGCTACTCGTTACTTTTGTAGCGAGAAGCGCATTCACTGCGCTACTTTTGTAGCGAGGAGCGCAAAAAATTTCGCTACTCACTACTTTCGGAGCGAGGAGCGAGTAGCGATCGCTACAAATTTTGGACATCTCTACTACTGATTATGTCAGCGTAGATATTTAAGAATGATCTGTTATTATGTAAAAATTGTAGGATTTGGAGCTGTTTACAAAAAAGAAGTTAATCCCTGGGCAAAAATCCTCTCTCTGGGGAAAAAACCTTGGACTTTGGCTGACATTTTTTTTTCTAAATTTTTCGTTTGAATTTTTTTTTCCAAGATTTTTCTGATTCCGATTTTTTTTCTAGACTCTGTCAAAATGTACGATAATAAAAATCGGTCAGATTTTATCGTATTATCGTACATTTTGGTGACTTTTTTCAATGTCCAACTAATTTTTGCTATTTTTTTAAATACTCTATCTTCAAGCGACAATAAAATGGTTGTCCTATTATTAATATTATAAATTTTAGTGCTGAACGTAAATCAACGGCGTTTCCATTTGTAAAGTTTTTTTTTGTAAAGTAATTACTTTTTTTATGCGCAAATTCATCATTTACTGGTAGACTCTATTTTTTTACCCTTCACTCACGATTGGCATTGTTGTTTTTTTTTTTCTTGACTTTACGACTGTCGTTTGGAATAAAGTTATTTCACAGAAACAATCTTGTTTTTCCTAGTTCGATCGAGCCAAATTTTTAAAAATCTTGCACTGTTTTGGGTAGTTTTTTCCTGTGACAACGTAAGACGTTATCAGTTTAAATTTGTTGCTAAATTAAAGTGAAGAGAACGAACCCGGTTTACCGCGTGGCAATAGAATAAGTGGCAAGGGAGGGGAGGAGCAACACAACCGGGGCTTATCACAACGTCGCGATCAACAGAGAATTACCGCGTTGCCGTGGGAGGGATCTGCTGACAAGGGCAGTGGTAGCTGAACCCGCAGCGAGAGCGGGAGCTCGGCGTGCGACCCGCAATTTGGCACCCTTGTGTATAATTACATGTCGGGTTACAATAACTTGACTAGAGCACCTAGCTTTTATATTCCTACATAATTTTTCTTTGTTATACACCGTCAGTACTTTGTTATTCTGGACTTGTTTACAGTGGCCGGTTTTTATTTCTGTAGATTTGTAACATCTTTCTAATCAACAACTGATTTTGAAATTACCTAATAAATCTATATCACAATAAAAATAGGTCAGAAGAACCCAGTCCAGAAATAAAAATCGGAATGAGAAAAAACTGGAAAAAAAAAATTTCAAACGAAAAAAATTTGATTGAAAAAAATAAATTTCGGCCGAAGTACTTGGCGAGTTTTTTTGCTTAGCTAGGATCACGTAATATATTTCTCATGGTACGAACTCGCCAAGTACTTCGGCCGAAATTTTTTTTTGTCAATTAAATTTTTTTCGTTTGAAATTTTTTTTTTCCAGTTTTTTCTCATTCCGATTTTTATTTCTGGACTGTGTTCTTCTGACCTATTTTTATTGTGACTTTTTTCAATGCCCAACTATTTTTTGCTTTTTTTTTTAATACTCCATCCTCAAGCTACAATGAAACACTTGTTCTATTATTGATATTATAAATTTTAGTGCTGAAGGTAAATCATTTTCGATCTTGCCAATTTTTTGAGAATTTTGTACTTTTATGGGTAGTTTTTTTTTGTGAAAACAGAAGGAAACGGGGGTCAACAAATGTACTTGTCCAAGGTTTTTTTCCCCGTCGAGGGGATTTTTGGCCCGGATATCATTTCTTTTTTCTGAACCTTTCACTTTCATCAATAAATTTTTGCATTTATGGTCCGCCATATTGGATCTGCCATTTTGAATTCCGAAATTTTGGGTGCAGATTTGTATTCGGCGACCCCGAATCCCCCGAGTACCAACTTTTGCTTTCATATCAAACGAATTTCGCAGTTATCGCTCGCCATATAGTATCCGCCATCTTGAGTTTCCACATTTTGATAGTAGATTTGTAATCAGCGACCTCTAAAACCCCCGAGTACCAACTTTCGCTTCCATCAAAAAACGTTTCAATTTATGGTCCGCCATTTTGAATTTCGAAATTTTGGATGCAGATTTTTAATCGGTGAACCCGAAAACCCCCGAGTACCAACTTTCGCTTTTCTTAAACGATTTTCGCAGTTATTGTTCGCCATATTGTATCCGCCATCTTGAATTTCGAAATTTTGGGTGCAGATTTGTAATCAGCGACCCCGAAAACCCCCGAGTACCATGTTTTGCTTGCTTCCAACAATTTTTGCATTTGTGGTCTGCCATATTGGATCCGCCATCTTGAATTTCTAAATTTTGTGTGCAGATTTGTAATCAGCGACCCCGAAAACCCCCGAGTACAAAGTTTTGAGGTAATTGCAAGTATGGAAAAATGTGTGCTTCAAAGGGTCAAATTGATAATTATTTTCACGTGAATTATTCCGGCTTTACCGTCTGTCGACAGTTTGATACGAATTTGCGACTTTGACGTACAAATTAGTTCAAATTTTGTCCACGACGGATCCACGAGATGTCCGCAAAAAATACGCTGTTTACACGTCTGACGTCTCGCACTTTAAACTGTCAAAACTACCGTCAAATACAACAGCTGACACATTAGCGAAATAGATCGGAATATGTCGTCAGTCGCGACCAATCAGAAACCCGATAGCATCAAAATGCCTTCCGTTGTGTCGTATACAGACACGTCAAACTTCCAATGTGTTGGTATTTTTAGCATAATCTTGAGCCTGTGCAAAGTTTTTTCTCAGCAAATACGGCATCAATCGTGTTGATTTTAGGCTCAATCGAAAGATTTTTCTATAATTAGTCTCCAGTTCAATTTTCAAATCATCGTCTGGCTTCTGAGCTTCGTAATTCGAGAAAATGACTTTCAGTTTTTACCCCCACCACCGAAATTTACTTTATTCAGAGATAATATACTCTGGCGAGCCTCGGGCCAGCAGACGACAGACAGAGCTGTCAAATGTACTTGTCCCGAGACTCTACCGAGTCTCTTGATTAAGCAGTGATGAAGGACTTGTCCGACTATTGATATTATCAATCTCAATTCTGAACGTACCTCGTTTGCTTTTCCATTTATTTTGTTGTCACTTTTATGTTTCTTTTCATCGAGGCTATTTATTTGGGTTAGGAAACTCCCCTCCAAATGAATATGAATACCTTAGATGTTTGAAACGAAATATTACGTGACGAAATGCTTTGAAATTTTACCATTACGACAAAGTTATCATGATATTTTGCATATGCGGAGTCACCACAAGTAAATAAGGAATATGCCGTGGTAATATCTTTCGAAACGAAAATTCAAACATATAAAAATCATTATCTAATGACAAACATGCTGTAACCTTGTGAAGTGAAGGTAATGCTTTTTCTTTCAATAGTCGCTCGTACTGTTTACACAACACTGGAATTACTTCTTTGTAGTTTTTTCACGGCGTTGTGTTCGTTGACCAACAATATTTGACCATTGAAGACACTTTTCCTGTTACGAAATCATATAAAATTTGAATACGAATCGAAGGGATTTTGTGTTTATACACTTTTCTACCACTCGAAACTTGAGCATGGTGACCAATGACCATTTAGGTATTTTACTGGAAATCCATTTAACGTTGAATGATTCAGCCAGTGTTTCTCACGATCATCTTTTGTTTTGATTTGTTTTTTTTTCAACATAAGATTGCACGGGATATTGCGTGATAAATGATATATATGGAAATAATACAAACTTGGGGGAAAAAAACACGGCAAAGAGTTGATAATAGAAAAAAAAAACCCTCTGCCCAAAAACCCTAACAAAACCTTGCTAAAGGATGACCTAAAGAATTACCAAATCCCAGCTCCCGAAAAACTCCCCATGAAACACTGAATCGGACTCGGAAAAAAAAACAAAAAAAAATCCCGATCACCCCTCCTGCGAACCAAAAAAAAAACCCAGAAAAACTTTACCATCATTATGAACCAGCCTATAATTAAAAAAGCAACGAAAAAAAAACAAAAAAACGGCAATATCAAGTCAGGAAAAAGCAGAATGTTTTCATATAAAATAACTGTACTCATAAGAACCAGCAAAGGGAAACATCGTTGCATTAAAAAAATAACACCTGGGCTAAAAAAATAATGAAGAAAGTGAGTTCCGTTTCACTCTTTATTTCATGAGATCAATCATAGGATACGTATTTCATTGGTGCTTGATGATAGATTGATGAGAAATTGTCAAGAATCAGTTGGTGATTTGAGAGAGTTGAGCTATCTACAAAAATAGAAATCCCCCGCAAGTAACGGAGTTTGGAAGAAATAAAAAAATAATTCGTGTGTATAATAAAAAATCAATAATCGGACAAGTATTTCATTGGTACTTGAAAATAAATCAACGAGGGAGCTAAAGCAAAGATGCTTAAAAAAATTTAATAATTTACAAAAAATGAAATAAACACCAGTTTAAAAACAGAAGTTAAAAGACAAAAATTCATTAGTCGATGGCCAAACAATTTAGTGTACAAGAAAATGAAAATTGAAAAGATAATGACCTACCGTCAGCACTACATATTTTACCATAATTTTTATAGGTGGTTGAATATTAATTAACTGGAAACGAACGGTTGATTTTTCGAAAGAGTTACAAATATAAAAAAATGAAAATTGCGAATTCAACTAGTCAATATAATATTTCAATTCATTATTAACCCTTCGTGGTCACACTTCCGCCACCGATCTCGGTGGTCACACTGGGTTCATTCCACCCAGTCTATTTATGGACCCGCATTGTGACCACTCCTCGGCCCAAAAATTCTCAAAAAATTACTGAACATACTTTTGACAGTACAGTTTAGATTAGTAAAACTTTTCTGGAAAAAATCGAAGACGAATACATTTTTTTTAATGTAGAAAGAAGAAAAAACAGGGAAAAAAAAAGTTTTTTGACCAAAATAATCGACACTCCGTGAATCTTTAATAGTTTTGCTTAAAATTTGAACCTGATATTCATGAGATCTGGTTCTTTTGTGAAAAAAATGATAGGATAGCGCGCATTTTGAAAAACATATTCATTCCGTTAGTCTAAGTGAAAATTATAAGAAATTAGCTTTTCGTTACGACAAAAATCGTTGGAAAATGGTACAAATCCTTTTCAACAGTCTTTAAATTAGGCCAGGCATATTAGCTCTAAAATCATCAGATTTTGACAAAAATAATAATGGATAGCGACAGGTATCATCGGAAGCGAAATCGCTCACAGATCAAATTTAGACATTAACATATATTGATGTATATCATCTGCAGACACATATGACGTGCGTACCAGCGCACAAGTTCGATGCAGAGATTATACAAAAACTTGGCATGCATGCTTAAGAGTTAAGGTCGCCGAAGTCACGTCTCCTCTTTTCATACTTTTCATCCCATGAATTTCATCCAACTTAAGCCTCTTGTCGTTGCAACTATATATCCACGCGCCCATTCCAACCACCTATTCCTCCTATGAGCTCATTTCTAATAACCTTCTACCTACCCATCTTACTGGTTGATATACATTATTCATATCCTATCCACCTATCTCATTTATCCATCTACCCGTTTCATCTCATTCAACCGATAAATATTTTTCATCCACCCTATCCATCCATCCCATCCATCTAATCCATCCATCCGTACAATTTTCGCTCTCTACCCATGAGTTCACTTTATCACTACAACCACTCGTATTCCATACGCGAGTAGCGGCTCTTTCCCTAACTTACAACTGTGGTGGAAGTACTTTGATCGACTGTGTATCCTCCCGAGCTTCATTTCTTAAGCACGCACGCGAAGTTTTTGTATAATCTCTGCGTTGACTTTGTGCGGTGGTACGTACGTCACATGTTCGTGCAGATCGTATACATCAATATATGTTAATGTCTAAATCTCAAGAACATTGTTGGTGAATCACAGAATTCCTATTGAAATCAAGTCATTTGATCTTGGCTCTATGAGCATATTCTGATATCATACCTTTTAGAAAATAGAAGGCAGAAAAACAAAAAACAGGAAGGAATTTTTTTCCTGTCAAAGAAAAAGATAGGGGAAAAATGTTTCTTATGGAAACCTTTCAAATAAATACTTTTCAACAGCGGAAGAAAATCAATAGAAAAAGAACAAATTTTACTCGTCCTTTCTTCACTTTTCTAAAGTATTGAATACAATATAATGATTTATGTGTTATTTATGAATTGTTATAATTACCATTTATATTTTTATTATAACTTACTATGATATCTTTCAACAATTCATTTATAATCAATACAATATTCTTGAATTGTTGGAAGAAATCATTATAAATCAAGGCTGTACGTTCCGCACGGGTCTGATACTCTCGCGAGCCAAAAGGGAAATTAGGTCAGAACCACTTGGAATACTTTATATCAAAACAAATTGTCAAAGGAAACTGTATATTTGAAATAGCAACGAGAGACCATCATTTGGTGTGAGTTTACATCGTAGCAACAATGCATTTTTACGCATAAAACACATACACACGTACATCCACGTTCACTGCTCAACGTAGAGATAATCTTCCTCACGTTCCACACTTGCACACTAATACATACATAGATTGAACATTGATGAGGATATGTGGTGTTGAATGAAATTACACGAATTTCTTTTTAAATGCGAGAACGTGTTGTTTTATAAATTTGAAATATTGACAGGGATGGTATTTCAGAAATCTTAATTTGAAAGAGGAAATTCAATAGTACATAATTCGATTTCGTCGCACTATGAACAACACAAGGTGGTCGGAGAGTTGCACGCAATATATTTTGAAATTTGAGGTGAGCCGGAGATCCACATTCTTATGTGGGTAGCTACCTGGTAATCAATTAGACCTTTTCACACTGCCTAGAGGGTTGCTTCCATATAGAGCCCTCACCAACCACAGGACCCAGCTGCGGCTAAGTATGGGGACGAGAGATTCTTACCGGCCACAGGGGTTTAAGCTCAAGGAGCTGCTGTCTCGGTGAAGTTTTTTAAATAGTCCGACTGATCATTGGTCCCACGGTTTCCTCTTGGGTCAACGAGACAAAGGCCCGATGGTGACAATTCCCATGGTATCTCGAGGATCCGTCTGCGCAATCAGCGTTATATCATAATCCAAATTCCGGTATGCACGCAATATCAGAAGTTTTCTTTTCGCTTGGATCCACCATAAAAAGTTGAATTGAGATAAAAAAGGAAGGATCCAAGAAGAAAAGCTTGAAATTAATCTTTTCGCCGAGCGTTTTTAATTTTCAGATTTTTAGGTTTTATTTTTGTGAATAACACAGGAAAATAAAGTGGTCTCTAAATACTGTGATATTTATATAACTTTTTTTAGAGAATCGAATTCTCTACAAAAAAAGTCTTCACAAACAATTTTCTCAGAGGAATCGTCCAGTTTTATTTAAATTTTACATAAAATGTTTTTTGAAACATCCGTTAACTCTCGGTTTTCATTGTTTCTGCGAAATCTATGGAGTTTTTTCACTGCATATGACCGTTGATGTAAAATATCTAGAATTATTTTGTACTTGAGCGTACCGGAATATGGCCGATTCAGAAGTGCAGATACGCGGCGCGACTTGACTTTGGCGTTTGCACCACTTTTCTTCTTGTACTTGGCGACAAGACGCCTCTGTACATGACTTTTTAAACATGGATGTGCGTGTCAGGTCGTTTTCATCAAGTTCCATGTGATGCACACGATTTTTGAAGTTATGTTTCATAGTTAAACCTTTGGTAACTTTTCCTGATATTTTTGTAGATAAATGGCATGTTTTTTACTCCATCGTCGTAAAAGTTCGGCTATTTGTAGAGTAATCGAGTTCGTGAAAGGAATACCTTGGAATTACAAAAATAATCTTTTTCAAGGATTTCGAAAAAAATGTCAGGCAAATCAAATTATTCTCTACAAAAAACTCTAAAGTTTTTTTCTTGAAGCAAAAGTTCAGAAGCGGTAGCGTTCGATATATGTTTTTTTCGTCCATTCAACTTGAAACTTCTAGCATTTGAACGGTTTCTCCGATCATATTGTTTGCACGGACTTTTTTTTAGCGATTTCGATTCTCTATAAAAATGCAGTACCGACATTTTGATGTGATTTTTTTCTTAAAAGTTTCAACACAGTATGTAGAGACCACATTATTTTTCTGTGTTATTCTTATGGAAAATCTTCACATGAAACGCGCATAGCGATTTTTTTGAGGGTACTTTTTTTAACCCCAATTCAACTTTTTATGGTGGATGCAAGAGAAAAAACTTTCGGTTTTATCACTTATCCACATATACTGTTTTGAACACGGTCACACTCTTTCGGCGAAAGACAGTGCAACAGCAGGGAAACAATCCGCGCGAACACCAACCAGACCCTGGAAAGCGCAAGGACACCCTGTAGGTGTACTTACGAGACACGGTATACTGACACATAGTGAACGAAACAGCGAGAGATATGAAGAGCGTGACCTCGCCGTGTCTCTGTCTCATAGGAAATTTTGGTTTTCAAAAACAGAAACGTCACAATTCGATTGATCTGATTTATTCATAATATAATTACTTAAATTGAAATGCAATGAGTCACCAACACAATCAGTATTGAAATAATTAGTGAGATGATTGCAGAAATCAACAGAAGAACCACTGACATCACTAATGAAATCTCCAAAGTACTTCGTTGGTGCCCGAAATTACGTCGTCAACAGTAAATGTTTGCGAAATTAGTGCTTATGCATATTTTTCCAAAAGAGATAGCTCGACTACTTTTTTCTAATTATTACGCTCTGAAATATGCGAATATCTTGTATCAATGTGATGAGATTCTCACGTATTAATATATGTCCAAACGTGAACAAGTTAGACTCACGGCCTGCTGACTCCAAAAATGAAAAGATCCCGAAACGGCCGATAGTTAAAATGAACACCGAGATTTCTCGGGATTGGTCAGATGTCTTGTAAAACATGGATCCAATGTTATGAATTTGTAACGTTCGTTGTGTGTTGATGTTTCGATGTTACATCACTGTGATGTCATTAATTTTTTGTGTCACCTTCATCATACAAGGTGGTATAAATTTTGACGACCAAAAAAGCTCTAATCTCACAATAATATACATAAGCCAAATTAATGGGTCGAATGAACTGCATCTTATTGACATTTATGAAAATTTACGGCTCTGTAGCAAAAATTATGTGAAGAATCCAATATGTTTTAGGTTGCATCAAATTTCTGATCAATTTGATCAATCAATTTGAACTACGAGCATGAATTTGACTTTGGGACGATGAGAAAATTGATACGAAGTACTTTTCCGTTTAATGGGAGTTTCAGTAAGAGAGGAAAAACCCAAAGTGGTCAGGGGGATAACGCTATCGATTCAACGTCGAAAGCCCCTTACACATTCTCTACTCTTTGTAGAATCGATGCCTATATAAATGAGAAGCGCACACGGTTCAACTCCATTCACGATTTTACCGTCCTCGAGGCAGTGGGTTGTTCAGATCACTCAAAGGTAAGTGCTGCTCTTATGTACCGCATCCATTGGCCGAACTATAAATATAACACTCATGTGTTTAAATATAACTCCTGCGTCTCATTTAACTGCTTGAAATTTTATTGCAACAATGGCGTAAACTTCCGAAAAACAAAAGGACTTCCTGTCAATCTGCATTAATCATAGTAGAATAGAAAATGATAGGTTGCCGTTCATCGATCTAATTGATTTTCATTGGATCTAAATGATTTTTTATTGAAAGTCATTGAAAATTAATTTAACGACAATTTAAAATGATTATTCTTGGTACGATAAATAATACAATGTGAAACGAAAAGTCTAAACAGAGAAATTGTAATAATCATGAAAAAATATAAATCATTCTCAACGGAACATTTCAAATCAGGAATGTTTATTGGAGAACCGCTTTCGAAATAAATTGAGCCTCGTTTTTATTCGTCATTATGAACAATCATTTACATCCACTATAACAGTTTACGTAGATGAAACATTCCGGTCTACAGAATGATTTTTTCGTCCTAACGTCATTAAATTTGTGTCTGTATTTATTTTTATTTTAGACGAACTGTTACATGCGGGTAAAAAAGAAAATACTAACTGTCCTTCATTTCGTTGCCCCCACAGCGTCGGTCCTCAGTGCGTGACAAAATACCTTAGTTGGTGTGTCCTTGGCTCACTTCAGTGACTATATGACCTGAATGTAATGGAGAATATTCATCTGCGCTTTAAATCCTTGAAGAATGATACTTAAAATAGACGAGAGCATTCACTGTTGAATAAACTTCCTATATCTTTATGAGCTCGAGTTTTTGTCACAATGTCGAGTAGAGAGTCCCGTTCTTCGAAACGCCGCGACACTGCGATTTTTCACAAGAGAAAGTACCGATCGACTGCACCATGTGTATCGTTGTGTTCGAGGTAGAAACGATGATGAAGCAGTTGGCACGACACGACTCTGCCTATTGTGAATACCCACGTCATTTGAGAAAAAAGAAATCGAATAATAGTTCATTTTAACCTAACTTCCTTATACATTCAAGTCAGCCTTAAATGTGAGCGCCAGCACGATCCTAACAAGGATATTCCAATATCAAAATGAAAATGTCTTCAGTCAAATCATATAATCGAGATTTCAGTGACAAGTATAAGTATAGACTTTTTCCTTCAATTTGAATAGGGGCATTTAGCAAATAAATTAAGAATTAAAAATATCAGTCAGTAAACTCGGTTTGTGCTTATAACGATATTCGATTAATTGACGCAACACCAGCATTTTCGAAGCATATTTGCAATTCTCAAGATCATATTTAATTCATTTTATATAATCAGTTTCAAATTACTATGTAACTTATCAAGAGTCGCGGCAGCGACTCGAGACAAGTACATTTACCTATACTGTCACAAGACGTCATCTATACTGTCAAAGACGACTCATTTACACCAAGGACCGCGTTTCCCAACTGTTTTCGAAAGCATTCAAATCTGGTTTCCGTAAAATTTATCAAATTATAGCGCTTTGGAAAACATTGTAAGTTCACGTATTTTTTTTTCTTTTTGATTAGGCCTAACTAGAACTCTGTAGCTTGAAAGGTACTGAAGATATTAATTAATTTTTAATTAGCATGCACTAAAAATCGGTGAAATTTTTCGCACACATTTTCGACGATCGCGTGTTTTTTTCGCATTCGCCGTTCTAGTGACACTAGTAATATTGGTAAAAATTCCTGGTGATATTCGATCGATGAATGGGATAGCTGACCATATCGCGTATGGTCATAAGGATCGCGGAAGTGTCAGCTATAACTATATCGCGGTTGGTTAACAAAATCGACAAAATCAATTTTGATGTAAAGACAAACCATATTTAAATTAATAATGTAAGAAAATCAAGAAAATGGATTTTAATAAACTAGAAGATGACATAATAATTCCAAAAGTAAGTATTTATGTGATAAAGTTCAATCGAAATCCAAATCTTCTTTAGAGTAGTACCGCATGGGAAAATCCATGAGTGTACAGATGGATATTTTGATTCTATAGAACGTCAAGATATGCAATGTTTTATACATAAATTTTTCCATGCGAAATTTTTTTAAACGAATTTTTGAATGGAAACTCTTAAGGATTTATAAAAGTGACTATCCTAGTCAAAACTGTGTTAATTTTTTTAAAGGGTTGTATGCAACGTTTGACACATGAATTAATTAATCGACGTTGAATTCGTCTTGTAGGATGTCTTGTTAACTTAGAAAAATATTCATAACTATACATTTGCTTAACCATTAACTGATAACTGCAAAATTCCCCGGAGTCATATTTCAATCGATATTTTTAGAAGAATAATTTGTATTTTTCAAGCGATTTGAACGCATGAACGCTTCTTTTGTTCCTCAAGAAATTCTCTACAAATTCACTCTGTCGATTTTGTTTAACTTTACCGTTTCAACGTTGCACTTAATCACAAGAAAACTATGTCATGAACAAATAGCTTTTATTGAAAAATGGACAAGTTTAAAAAAAAAATCGACACAGTGAATTTGTAGAGAATTTCTTGAAAAATGATTAAATTCTTAAATGATTTCTTAAAAAAAATACCCACCGGATATGAAAAAATATGAAGTCACATAACGACTGCTAGACAAAAAAAAGAAATCGGGGCAAAATACCGCATAAATGCTGTAAAAAAACCTGAGACAAGTACATTCACTCGCACCAATAAACGCTTCTGTGGAAGTCTCCAAAAAAACCAAATCCTCAAATAAAACTGAAATAAGACTGTTCCTCAAAATACAATCTCCTAATAATCATCTTCTCTTTAAATCTTTCCTCGCAGAATATCTCGAAAAAATCAGGTCTCAAAAAAGTGAAAAAAGACACCGATCTCGTAAAAAGCAAAATTCGGGCTTCTCAAAAATGTAATAAATCAATATAAATATGCTGAAAACATATCAAGCCAATTACGTCAAAGTGAGTATTCATTTATAAAGTATTTGAATTAATATTCCAAGATTTGGAAGTATAAGCGCTCTACAAACCTCAAAATAACCCTCCTAAAAAAAATCCTCAAAAACTGAACGGATACGCACATAGTACATGTCCGGCCCGATCCGGAAAATATGTAAAGGAATTTCCACTCCAAATCGCGGTTGTAGTTTCGGGAAAATATGAGTAATGAAATAACTCCTCGATGTTCTTTCAATATTAGATTGATAGCGTTTAATTGACTGTGACGGTCTGGCAATGATGGAAGAATATAGGTGGCCCGTAGCGCAGTGGTTAGCGCTCCGGACTCACACTCCACGGGTCCCGGGATCGAGTCCCACTCGGATCACCTTTTTATTCGCTCATTATTGCTGGACCGTGCCTCGTCACAAACTGGTGTCGGAAGTTTCAAAACGACTACACGCTCACTCAAAATCAACGGCCCATCGAGGCACAAATCTACGGCCCACCGAGGCAGAATCTACGGCCCACAGCGGCAAATACTACGGCCCAATGCGGCAAAAATGAAACGCCCAGAGAGGCAGAGTACTTCGAATCGCCCACAGAGGCAGAAATCTTTAGAAAATGTGACTTTAGTCGACGAGGACGTCGAACACTGTAAAAAGGGGAGTGTGACGGTCTGGCAATAATGGAAGAATATAGGTGGTCCGTAGCGCAGTGGTTAGCGCTCCGGACTCACACTCCGCGGGTCCCGGGATCGAGTCCCACTCGGATCACCTTTTTATTCGCTCATTATTGCTGGACCGTGCTTCGTCACATGACAGTCGATTTGAAAACATTTTCAGCGCTTATTAAGAGATAAATATCGTTAAAAATAAATTCATCTAGTTCAAAATTGTGACTTATTTTTTATGTCAAATAATAATAGCAACTCGATTGCAGATAAATGAAAATAATTGAAATGATGAGTTGTTGATATTTTTTGGTTGAAAACGAAGCCTGATTTCGAGACTTTGGAAATGTCTATTTTTGAATGATTTATTGCTGCTAGTAAGATTTCCGAACCGGAAAATATGTAAAGAAATTTCCACTTCAAATCGTGGTTGTTGTTTCGGGCCGGACAAGTACTCTGTATGTATCCGGTCAGTTTTTGAGGATTATTTTCACATTTTTTCGACATTGGTCAAAGACCAATGTCGAAGCAAATCAGAAAGATGCACTAAGTGCTCCGGTAGCCATTCTTTGGATGATTGTAAGGAAAAAAAAATTTTCTGTCGCAATTGTTTAGGGGAACACTCTCCTTTAAATAAACAATGTCCCGCCTTTCTATTTTATAAAAAGGCAAATGAATATAGATACCGGAACAATGTTTCTCTTAAGGAAGCTAAACGTCTGTTAAAAGAAGAAGCTACGACCAACTTATGTCCACCTGCAATGGACGACAATAATGAATACCCGATACTAAGCCATAAAACCCACCCAAGAGACATTATCTCCACCCCCTTCACTTCGTCCTTGCGCTCACGTCCAGTGACCAGCGAATTAATCGATTGCAATTCAGATGATCAATTTTCGACATACACCCCTGGGAAAATCCCCCAGAGAAATTCCCAGAAAACTCCTCGCTTCAATAATTGCGAACCTAATATTACGCCCACATCTGGGTTTCCAAAATCTAAGCGACTCTCACACTTGAAGCCATCAACGCTATATCCTCAATTAAACTGCCATCCAGAAAGCTCTCCACGAGCGTTGACGGAGGCACATCAACAATATGATTCCTGCCTCAACCTTGACCCTTGCGAACCTTTTACAGAAGAAAACGCCTCACTGTCGAGTAAATCAGACTCTAACACTGAAATAATAAACATCCAAGGTATTGTCAGAGCGGAAATCTCTAGAATATTGAGATCTCATAACAATTTCCTGGTTGAATTTTTGCAAAACGACCTCTCGAAAGAAAAAATAGACTACTTAATTGCTTCGGGGGAGCAACTCATTAGTTCAATTTAATCACATGTCTGCAAAAAACAATAGTTTCACCCTAGGCCAATGGAACTGCAGGAGTATACTTCCGAAATTGAACGACTTATATAACCTCCTCCCTAACTTTGATATTCTATCCTTACAGGAAACTTGGTTACAAGATAAGAATTCTTTCTCTGTTACGAACTTCAATATTATCAGGAAAGACAGGCAAAACTCTGCCGGAGGTGGCGTATTGATAATGATTAGAAACAATATTCCATTCAAACAACTCAATATTCTAACATTGAATAATAAATTCGAATATATCTTCATAGCTTTCTGGATTGGACAAAAAAAATATCATCTGTTTAATCTTTATAACCCTCCGAACAATTACGTGCCTTGTGAACATTGGTCCAACTTATTTAATCAGTTAATAGACTCTTTTCCTAACCTCGTCATTTGTGGCGATTTTAACGCCCAACATCTCCTTTGGGGTAGCCAATTATCGAATCACTCGGGCAGATCACTTGCTGAAACTTTAGAAACGGTTAACCTCTCAATTATTAATGACGGCTCATCTACAAGAATACATCTCGATCCCCTAATTAAAAGTATTCCTGATCTAACCTTAATCTCTCCAAGCTTACTGACCAATGCCCATTGGTCTACTATTCCTGACGCCATGGGAAGTGACCATTCCCCCATAAAAATTGAGATATCATATTCTCCATTTAACAGATCTCCGGCTCGCCCAAGATTGAACCTAAACAAAATAGACTGGATGCAATTTCGGTTTTTAATGGACGAAGTTGAAACCATTCCCTATAACCATACTCTTTCTAATCCTACATCTCATTATAATAAGTTAATTCAAGACATTAAAGAAAACTTAATAAGAGCTGGTGCGAAGCCCCCTTCTGAAAAAAAAAAATACAAAGCCCCTCCAGCGGTTCCCTGGTGGTCCCCTAAATGCTCCGAGGTTGTGAATCACAGGAGACTCAGCCAAAAAAAATACTTAACATCTCCATCAGACGCATCTTATAACGATTACATTGAAGCATGCTCTAACGCCAAAAAAATTCTAAAAAAGGAAAAACTATGTAGCTTCAAAAAATTCTGCTCAACTCTTAATCCTCAGATGGACATTAATAAGACATGGTCTGTAATTAAATCCTTCAAACGGAGATTCAATTCCGAATCCTCTTCTGCGCGCTTCTCCAAAGAAGATCCGATCATTCTAGAAACTATAAACAAGATGGCTTCCTCTAATACTACCCCTCACATATATATCTCCCCGCCTGATCCACAACCCTCCAATCATCCGGAATTATCTAAAGAAATTTCTCTAAATGAATTTGAAAATGCGTTATTAAAGACTAATAAAAAAGCGTCTCCAGGTATGGACCTCATCACGAATGAAATGCTCATTAATCTCCCACTCAGTATAAAAAAGTCCCTTACTACATTATTTAACTCGTTTTTAAATCAAAATGTCGTGCCTCCACAATGGTTAGAGTACTACGTATGCTTATTACCTAAACCCAAATCAACAAAATACCGCCCTATCTCAATCTCCTCAGTTATTCTTAAACTCTTGGAACGCATCATTAACGAAAGATTACAACGATGGGTGGAGAGGGAAAAAATCCTCCCAAATCAATTTTTTGGATTTAGAAAATCAAAATCATGCATAGACAGTATCTCTACCTTAGTTACTGATATAAATATAAACTTTATTAAGAACTCATACCTTACTGCTATATTCGTTGACATTGAAGGTGCCTACGACAATGTATCTCTCCCTAAACTTATTGAAGCCCTGAAAGACCTAAAGGTTCCTATCAGTATTACTAATTTCATAAACAACATCGTTTCCAAAAGGAAAATATTCCCATCTATTAAAAATCTATCTTTTGATCCTATCTTCACTTATAAAGGACTTCCCCAGGGATCAGTCCTGAGCCCGCTACTTTTTAACTTATATTTACGCAAAATCCTTTTCCACGTAGGTCCCTCAACAACAATTTTGACATTCGCCGATGATATAGTCATCTACAACTCAGACCCTATACTGGATAATTCGCTGTCAGAAATTGAAATCTCATTATCCTCCCTTGATTCATGGCTCCAAACTATTAATCTAAAAATCTCCGAAAACAAGACCCAAATGATGATATTCACAAAAAAAACCTACCGTGTTCCACTCTATCCATTTCTTTAAACAACATCACAATTTCTAACTCTGAATCAGCTAAGTTCTTAGGAGTGTGGTTAGACAAGAAACTAACCTGGAAAAAACATATAAGCTATATAAAACAAAAAGCTAGACAATCCTTAATTATCCTAAAAGCAATCTCCGGTATATCATGGGGTGCTCATCCGAACACTTTGTTATTAATTTATAAATCTCTCATCAGAGCTACACTAGATTGGAGTTGCCAAACTTATAACGACGCTTCTTTCACTTCCCTTCAATCACTGGATAAAATCCAGTTCGCAGCTCTGAGGCTATGCCTAGGCTGTATCAGTACGACTCCTACTAACGTACTCCTCCACCTGGCAGGGGAGCCGACCCTGAAAGCAAGAAGACTCTACTTAACAAAACGCTTAATAGCAAAAAATTTCTCTTTCACCAATAACATCCTTATCCCAAGACTGAAGCTGATAGAAGAATTGTCTCGTCAGAGACGATACAAAAAAAGAACATCCTCACTCCACTCTATTTTCAAAATTTGGCAACTAAATAAAGATCTCTTCTCGCAATTGATCAGATACGATCTTCCTCCTACATACTTATTCGACGTAAAATCCCAGTTGTTTCCCATCCAAACGAACATATCGTCAGGAATGGAAATAAAAAATGATAAATCCGGAGTTTCTCCTAATTTTCTCCTCAGAGAAAAAATCTTGTCTAAATTCCCAAATGCTACGCCAATCTATACGGATGGATCAAAATCTAACCACCCAGATAGAGTAGGATCGGCCTTCTTCAGCCCTTCTCTGCAGATGGTCCAACACTTCCGAATTAATAACTTTTCGTCAATCTTCTCAGCTGAATTGGTGGCAATATTTCAGGCTCTTACTTGTTTAGAAAGAGAAGAAGTTTTAGAAATAATCATTCTTACCGATTCACTGTCCTCTGTAACTGCCCTGGGTCCCCAGGGCATAACTCAAAAAAAATGTAACCCTTTAATTCATAAGATTAGAGAAAAAATCTCACAACGGTTCTCTCAAGGAAAAAAAACCACAATCTTTTGGATCCCCGCCCATATAGGAATTTTCGGTAACGAATTCGCTGATAAAGCAGCAAACCACGCAAGATCTCTACAAGTATCCCAATACTATACTAAATGTGAATGGGAAGAAATTTCCCCCTTATTTAAGCAAACCCTTATTAAGTCCACAAATTCTTTCATTCTCACAGCGGGAAAATCAAAGGGCTCTGCTTACTGCAACCTGGCGGGACAATTTAAGACAAAAACTTGGTTTCAGACTAGCCTTATCAATAAAAAATACATTTCTATGATTAACCGAATAAAATGTGGACACACTCTAACCCCGGCTCATCTGTTCAGAAAGGGAATAATCAATGACGAATCCTGTAAATGTGGATACCTTTCTTGTAATCTTAACCATCTTATATGGCACTGCCACCTTCTACATGAACCAAGAGAAAAGCTAAAACGAATCTTGCCTAGGGTCAATATTACTCCGGGTGAAGACTTATCAAAAATATTTATGTCAAAAAACTATAAGTCGCTCATCCCTATATGCGATTTCCTTATGCACAATGGCCTGACCATTTGAACCGGGGCGTGCATCGCTCAACTGGGGGCTACACACAGTTACACAAAAAGGAAAAAATAAAAATAAAAAATAATAATAACAATAATAACCATAATAATTAATAATATAGTAATAACTATAATAACGAGAAAAAAACCCTTATTTTATCATTTCTCACTAGTTGTCATATCAACTTACAATATTAAATAAAAACATATCAAAATTTAATTTCCATGTAAGGCATGAGTATAGTGGGAAGTGCTCTCCATAAGGACATACGCTCAATTGGGGATAAAAAAGAAAAAAAAAATGTAAACAAATATTCAATTCAAACGGTAAGCGGCATTGAGGGTTCGACTCCTCGAGTATAGCCCCTTCTATTTTCTCCTCCCACCGAAGTGAAACTCCACTGTTACCCCTTACCACGGCTACCAACATACCTAAGCAAAGCAGTTACTACTCACAATTGATGTGGCACATTCCCATACCTAGGGAGATAGCCAAACAAGGATAAGAAGAAGAAGAAGTGGATTTTCCGAGCACCACTCTAGTAGAGTATTCACAGCGGTAAAGACATCATGACCACTGGAACTGTTTTCTTTTTCTGGTAGCTGGTGTTCTCCGTTTTGAGTTTCCATAGTTTCCGTAAGATCTTCGTTCTTGGGAGCTGTTTTGCTGACGATTTCTTCGATTGTCTGGACTTTCCAACCTTGGTCTTCTCGATCTTGGTTGAACCAGTTTTCCAAACCATCTTCAGAATGGTCACTGAAATCTGAAACGTTCAATTATAGTCAAATAAGAAACAGTGAATATTTCCCACTTTCGACGACTGGTTGAATCCCATTGAATCCCAACCAAAGATTTTATTTGATTATATACTCATAAGAAATCAAGATTATTTTATTTTCAAATAACAAACTACTCTTAAACATCTAAATCTATAGTGGAAATGGCCAAAATGAATATGATGAAAAATACAAGAGGCACTGAAAATTAGTTATTCATGAATCTTTTTATTTCAGTAATGTTTCCTTCAAATAAATATTATTTGTAGAAAACTTACCTGGAATTTGATGAGCAATGTCTCTGCTTTCTGAAATAATCTCCTCCGTAGCCTCATCGTTATTTGGTATAGTAATTAAATCTTGCAGCAGCTTGTGCCAGGCGGCTTGCAAATTTGCAGGCGTCAAAGAATTGAAAGCCGATGCCACTAATTCACAGCAATCTCGCAAATCATATCGCTTCAGAAACATTTTGGGATTTTGCAGCTCTTCGCTGAGCAGCATCCGAGACAGAAGATTCCTGCGGTACATCCTTTTCATTTTTTCAATGATCCCTTGATCCATCGGTTGGATCAGCGAAGTTGTGTTGGCTGGGAAATACTTGACAAAAAAATTTGGATCCACAGCGTTTAAGATGTCAGCGCTGGGATGCGATGGAGCATTATAAATGAGTAGAACAACTTTTCCTGAAATCCCATCCGACACTTGTCTTGCCTTGACACTGGGTATAAAATTGTTTTCATACCAGTCCAAAAAAAGGCTCCGGTCCATCCATGCCGATGACTGAGACTTATAAATGACAGGCAGGATTGCATTTTTAAAAGATCTTGGGTTTTTTGATTTGCCGATGACAAGCAATGGCAAGCGATGAGAGCCACTTGCATTCGCACACACCATTACTGTTATCCGGTCTTTCCTAACTTTATCGCCAGGACATTCTTGATCTGTCACTGAAACCAACGTTTTTCTTGGCAAATTTCTCCAATTAAGTCCACTTTCATCCGCATTATAAATGTTATCCAAATTGTATCCACCTTCGGACACAAAATTTGGAAACTCCTGCTGGAAAACTTGTGCCGCATTGTGATCTGCTGCTAATTTTTCTCCTTGCATGGACAGACACTTAATACCATGTCGTTGTTTAAAGCGATGAAGCCAACCATTACTTGCAGTGAAGTTTGGATTGCCACCAAGTTGTTTGTTTGCTATAAGAGCTTTTTCGGATATTATAGGGCCACTTATCGGAATTTTACTCTCACGCGCTTGACAGAACCAGGTGTAAACAACGTCGTCAAGGACATTATCTTTTGTCATTTTCGTTGATTTTCGTTTTTCAGCTCTTTTTTCGTTTACGATTCCCGAGTTAACAAAACCGAGTATTGCACTTTTGGTCTTCTTGACATATCTGACCGCCGCTCTCGTGACACCAAACTCTTTTGCTATCGAACAAACTGGCACTCCACTGTCAAGTCTTTTTAGAATTAAAATTTTTTTTTGCAACGATAATCGTGCATTTTTTTGATTGCCGAAAACGTTATTGTTTGGGTCGACGTTTTCACCCATTTTTCGGCACTGCGAAATTTTGAGGTTATGGTACAAAAACCGCGCGTACCGGCCGCAGCGTGTCGTATGATGGTGGTAGGGATAAACAACGCCCACAGCCACTATTCCCCTAGCCAAACGACATTGGGTGGGGGCAAAGAATCAGGGGAATGGTAAAAAATCGAGGTGGTAAAAAATCGAGGTTGTACTGTATTAAAAAAAAATGTGTGCAAAGTTTGAAGGCGTTAAAAAAAATTTCAATGCTGCCTGTGAGCAGTTGAATTTTAGATGGGAAAACACATGTATTTTGCTGAGATATAACAAATTTATTTCTCAAACCCGTAATAGTGGTGGAAAAAATCTAAAACTAGGCACACATATTTTACATATATTAATGTTCAAAACGTAATTTTTTCAGATTTTTGCAGTAATAATTTTCACAATTTCACGCTTCATGAAGACAGGCTCGATTTCATATTTTCGAACAATTTTCGTGAAATATTATTATTGATTTTGTGATGTAATTTTCAACTTAACTAGAGCCTAAATTAGACTAGACTAGACTGTACTAGACTAGGCTAGACGATTCGAACCAAAAATTCAGCAGAAGAAGTTTTTTCCCTATCTATAGTAAAATATTGACTTTAGCATTAAATTTAACCTTTCAATTGCTTCAAAGCCATGAATTCATTGCACTGAAATAAATCGTCATGATATCTGATATAATTATCGAATGAAAAACGATTAAGAATCTAATACAATCGAAAAAAAATCAATAGAAAATCACGAGGTAATTTTTTATGAGTGGAGACGGTCGAAGGAAAGTATTTTTATCAAGTATTATTAAAGTATTATTCGGATTGTGATATTCACGGACAATTTGAATTATGTATTGTTTTTGTTCCTTGTTGTACGTTAAACTATTGTTGCACTCCGTAATAAGCTTGATTCCCCATTCTGCGACATCAATTAACGACGCTTAACTTTTTGATAATTTGCAAGTCATACTGATAATTTTTGTCCAAGTTCCACTCCGATATACGTCGTTATCGAGAAAGCTGTGATCGATTTGGAATCATTCGGAAAACTTGAGCGATTGTGGGCTTACGAAAAAATCAATGTTTTGACCCAACAGAGAAGCGACGTTCGATTGATGAATTTCATAGCGTTTGGACACTCTGATTTGTGTTACATGTACCAATTTCTTGCTCGTGATACAAGCCCCCGATCGCTCAAGTTTTTCGAAAGATTCCAAATCGATCACAGCTTAGGGAAATCAAGCTTATTACGGAGTACAATAACAGATTGACGTACAACGAGGAAGAAAAACAATATATTATCCAAATTGTTCGTAAATATCACAAAAAGTATCCGAACATCAATGAAAATACTTTGCTTCGACAGCTCCACCAATAAAAATTTATCGCATCATTTTCTATCGAATTTTTTTCGATGGAATTCGATTTTCCATTCAATAATTATATTAGATATCACGACGATTTATTTTCAGTGCAATGAATTTATGGCTTTGAAGCAATTGAAAGTTTAAATTTAATTCTAAGTCAATATTTTACTATCGATAGGAAAAAAACTTCTGCTGTACTTTTGCTTCTAACCGTCTAGCCTAGTCTAATACAGTCTAGTCTAGTCTAAGTTAGGCTCTAGTTGAGTTGAAAATTACATCACAAAATCAATAATAATATTTCACGAAAATTGTTCGAAAATATGAAATCGAGCCTGTCTTCATGAAGCGTGAAATAGTGAAAATTATTACTGCAAAAATCTGAAAAAATTACGTTTTGAACATTAATATATGTAAAATATGTGTGCCTAGTTTTAGATTTTTTCCACCACTATTACGGATTTGAGAAATAAATTTGTTATATCTCAGAAAAATACATGTGTTTTCCCATCTAAAATTAAACTGCTCACAGGCAGCATTGAAAAATTTTTTAACGCCTTCAAACTTTGCACACATATTTTTTTTTAATATGGTGATTGTGTTTTTGCGTGGGGACTTCGAAATTTCAAGTTCGACCTAAATTGCAGCCACCCTAATATACATATATGATATATATATATATATCGGCGTAGGCACACATATACGCGTGCGCTGATTTGTATAGGTTATGCGGCGTTGCCAAGTTAATCTCAACCAGTTCGTGTAGTCCGTCGCGTTCATAAACCAGTGCGATTAGCTCGATTTTCCTCTTTTATGTCATCGGTAACCCCACATCTAGAGACGCGGCACCGTCTTAACGCCAAGTATGAAAAAAAAGAGTGTAAACGAGCAAGGCAAGTCGCGCCGCGTATCTATACTCGAGATTCGGCCCTCTTACATTTCAACTCGAACCCATTTAAAAATGCGTCGACCTAGCGAAAATCTAACGCCACTTTAATTATAGAAATCGTACAATCCGATTCCAATGGTGTCATTATTTTTTTCCTACGACCATTAGAAGTGGGTGAACTCGAAACGTGAGGCGAAATATT
>JACEOJ010005439.1:0-18443 GCA_013761285.1 Campoletis sonorensis | reverse complement strand
CCTCGCGCTATCTCTCTCACTCTAATGCTTCGTGATGGGGCGATATATATATGTCTAAAGTAAGACTCAGCTGACACGCCCCGCTCACTCTCTCTCTCTGTTCCTCTCGCGCGTTCGCGCTTCACGCCGTCTCTCTCACTCTACTGCTTCGTGACGGGGCGATATATATATATGTTAAAAGCTGATCCTTAGATCAGCTGTCGCGCGTCGCTCGCTCTCCGATATTTTTTACAAAAAACAATGAAATCTCGGGGAAAAACTTTAAAAAAGTAAAAAAGGGCGCCAAGTATAAAAAGTTGCACCTTAGTTTTAAAATGATCAGTCTATATTCTTGGTAGCCTTCAAAAAAATCAATCAAATTTCAATGAAAAAAAAATGAAACTGAAACGGAGAAGAAAAAAAATTTCGAAAAAAAGTTTAACTGAAAAAAATTAAATTGAAATAAATTAAATTGAAAAAGAAAAAAAAATCGAAAAAAAAGAAAAAAAAAAATTTGGAAGCACTTGGCGAGTTTGTTCGCATAACTTAAATCACATTATGTATTATCCATTACTCTAAACTCGCCAAGTGCTTTGAAATTTTTGTTTTCGATTTTTTTTTCTTTTTCAATTGAATTTATTACTATTTAATTTTTTTCAGTTAAACTTTTTTTCGAAATTTTTTTTCTTCTCTGTTTCAGTTTCATTTTTTTTCATTGAAATTTTATTGATTTTTTTGAAGGGTACCAAGAATATAGACTGATCATTTTAAAACTAAGGTGCAACTTTTTATACTTGGCGCCGTTTTTTTACTTTTTTAAAGTTTTTCCCCGAGATTTAATATACATTAATTTACTACCTGGAATCCAAAGTTTTATGCGTTCGTTTTTCATTAACGAAAGTTGGGATTATCCCGTAGAAAAAAACGAAAAACCTAACCTTTGTGCCCCTCACGCCATAAGACATAGTGTTTTGAGAATACAAAATTTGTAATTTAAAAATTGAATATCTCAATTACTAGACGGTAAATCGTTGTAAAATGTCTCCACAAGTTGGACTTTGCTTCAATTTTCGTGTTCACAAAATTTACAAAGCTAAGTTGGAAAATAATTTTCACGTGAAAAACGATAGAGCCTCTTTAAATGTATAATGAGTAAAATGGGTAATGCGTCAACGGGGCAATCAGTCATAAAAGCATTGTTAAAAATTTTAAAAAATCAGAATTTGTGTGTGTATTGTAACGGAGTCCGCTCCGTTTCGGTATAATAAAAGCCCTGCCGAGGCCATCCGCAGGCTCAGGGACGCCATCTAGAAGGAAACCTGAAACAAAAGAGAGATAACAATAAATTAATAATAATAAACAAACAAATAGTTAAGACACAGACAGGTAGAAAGAAATCTTTCTTAGTCATGGAAAGGATACAATTAGGAAATATAAAAGCAAGGAGCGGTAAGGAAATTTGTTTTGGTAAGGAATTCAGACACCTTAGCATTGACGAACTAGGTGGAAACACTGGAAGGCAATGCGGGGGTGAAAGAAGGAAAATCAAAATGGGGATCGGTAGTAGGGACAGAGCGATAGAGAATTCTTGGATCAGGCGACGGAGACCAGAATTGTCCTAGCAATTTCTGGCAACTGGGTCTTGATTTAGGGATATAAATAAAATAGGAAAGAGAAGAGGACAAAAAAAGGATATGACTCCGAGATCTAAACTTACCAGAAATATCTCCGTCCTGGGACTCCTGGGTAACGCCCAAAGTAGTAGACATCGGCACCATAGACTGGTAGGCCAGGCAAATAAGCTCTAAAATCATCAGATTTTGACCAAAAAAAAATGGATAGAGACAGGTATCATCGGACGCGAAATCGCCCCCCGATCATAACTGCATACTTTTCCACTCGAGATTTTTCTCAGGGAATTTGTTATTAACAAAATAGTGAAAAAAAACGTATTTTTTTTGGTTTTTTGCTTCTAAAAGGAAAAGTAATGGAGGAATATCGATGGTCTCAAAGGGCGAAATGTAGAGAACTAAAAAACGAAGAAAATGAGAGGTGGAACAACCCGATCGGTTAATAATTAAGGGGGACTGCGACTTGCGTACAGTGCGCTTGTATTCCTATATATGCGCCTTCCCCGCATCGGTTCTACCCCCACTCCACGACCACTCTCGCGCGCTCGGCCGTTTTTTCCAATGTTCGCGCGCAGTTTTGACCTATTTCTCGGGTCTTAAATAAAAAGCGAAGATTGACATTTTGTTGCAAATCCATTCTAGTTTCCAAATTCGCTTGGAAAATGAAAATTGGACGACCGATAGAGCATCGAGCTTCGCTGGATATAGTGGCATAAAAAACTTTCAGTCTCAATTACGCGGAAACTAATTATCGGACGGCATCTAAATTTTGCACACACAAAATAGCTACTAGTATCAACTATGTCGCGAAGACCCTATGCTGAAATCAAAAAAATGGCTGCGGTATGAATTTTTGAAAACATGCTATTTTTTTCGGTTTCTTTTAGTCTTCCCCCTTAATTATTAACCGATCGGGTTGTTCCACCTCTCATTTTCTTCGTTTTTTAGTTCCCTACATTTCGCCCTTTGAGACCATCGATATTCCTCCATTACTTTTCCTTTTAGAAGCAAAAAACCAAAAAAAATGCGTTTTTTTTCACTATTTTGTTAATAACAAATTCCTTGAGAAAAATCTCGAATGGAAAAGTATGCAGTTATGATCGGGGGGCGATTCCGCGTCCGATGATACCTGTCTGTGAACTAACTCGAACGTCGACTGTCGATAACTCAGCGACGAACAAGGAATTAATTGTAAAGGGTAAAAAGGGGGTTCAATTGAATAAACACTTATGTAACAGATCCCAACACACGATTCATGTTTCTTTAATCCTTATTTCGTGCCGCGAACCTATATTTAATTATTGAAACTCACACAACGTTTCAGGATGTATAATTTATCGTTAAAATAACTCAACATTTCATTTCACACTGGAAAAAAACGATATTTCACGGTAATTTTCATATACGAAAATACCCTATGTTCAGATGGCAGAATAAATATACTTTTTGAAGTGTGGAAACTCAAGACAACTTTTTACTGAAAGAGTATACTTACAGCTATGAGGTCGTGCAAGATTTTTTGTTTTATGTCCAATATAAAAAAATAGCGATTTTTTTCGAAAAACAACTTCGAAAATTTTTTTGTTTGAAATGTTTCATTTTTAACTAAAACAAATATCATATGGCCCACGAATGGTTAGTTTTCGCGTAACGGCAATCATAATTTTTTATGCCTTATCTTTTGGCGAGGCTGGATGCTCTAGAGGTTGTCTGGAATTTATCAAACGGATTCAGAAACTAGAACTGTTCCGCTACAAAACGAGAATCTTCGATTTTTATTTGAATATCTAAAAACAGTTGAAAATTGCGCCCAAACATGATCAAAAACGGCCAAGTGCGTGAAGGCGGTCGTGGAATAAGGACTTGCATGCGGCGTACAGTTTGGGTTTCCAAATCGTAGAACGGTCGATATTTCCTAATTTTTAAAATTATCATATTGAATAAATTAAGAATAAGTAATTTAAATTTTTAATTATCGACAGAACATTAAGGACATTACATATTTCATATAATTTTTTTTCTTCCAGTGCCCATCTATCCGGAGATACATTCTCAAACCGGGGATATTTCAACTGTAAGGAATATAGAGTGCTCTAATGTTATAAGTTTGCATTTTTCGTTGCCTGAAGCTCCAAAATTGCAAATAGAATACTCAAGATCCACAACACATCATGCAACGAACGAATTATAGGAGTTTTGCTGATTCATCAGAGATGCTATATCTTCTGTTATTGGCTGGCTTAAGCTTTGTAAGCGGAAATAATCCTTTTCAACCATTGTTCACGTGGAAACAACTTGATTGGAATTTCCCAAATGATTCAATGCGACGGAATCACGAGACTTCTGACGATTTTTCTCCAACGAGCAATGTTCCTCTTGGCATTAATATCTGGCACGACAAATTGTTTATAACGGTCCCTAGATGGAAGAAGGGTGTTACAGCTAATCTCAATTATATCAATCTCAATGAAACAATTCATAAAGGTAAAGACCGTTGAAAGTGATAGAACGAGGAATAGCACGTATTATTTGTTTCAAATGAGATACTGTGCGTCGTGATCGAAAGGTCAAAACTGTGAAACAACAGTACAAGCGTTAATTAATTTTTGCAAATGAAATGACGTCTTGCAAATGGTTATGCACCAGTCGTTTCCAGGGGATACTTCACCACGGCTTTCTCCTTATCCCTCCTGGGAGGACAACGATATCAACGAAATTGATGGAATCATTAATTGCTTGAGAGTGAGAATCGATGCGTGTGATCGCATGTGGGTAGTTGACAGCGGGGTAGACGACATCTGGGGCGAGTTCAAAACCATTCAACGGCCCAAGCTGATAGTCATAGATCTATTAACTAATAAGGTTAAATAGAAAATCTGGTTTTGTACTTGCTTGAACTATTGCTCTGCTTCCTTATTTGCAATGAAAGTGTTTTACGCAAAAAAAAGTTCCATCCACTCTGATTTTTTATATTTTTCAGATTATTCACAGATACAGATACAAGGACAGTGATTTAAAACCCGACACTTTCTTTGCCGATAGCGTTATCGATGTTGATCCAAAAAATTGCAATGATGCATATGTTTATACTTCTGACCTCGGTGGTTATGGACTAGTAGTATACAGCCTCACCAAAAATGATTCTTGGCGGGTAGAACATAACTATTTCTTTTTTGACCCTTTGAATGGTAAGTTATGATGGATTGAATTGTATTAAATCATTTCGTGAAACAAAATTACAATGACCGCAGTTTTCGTACTTTTTTCCTCACTAGGCCATTACAATATAAATGGAATTAAATTCCAATGGACAGACGGTCTTTTTGGTCTCACTTTGAGTCTTCCCGTTGCTAATGGTTCGAAAACTCTCTATTTCCATGCAATGTCGAGCACGACGGAATTTGCCGTTTCCACGGATATAATCAAGGATCAAGAAAGGCTTGCTAAACGTGACTATTATGAAAGTTTTGAAGTTATTGGAAATAAAGGCAAAAATAGTCAAGGAACCGTCATGATGTTGGATCCGGTGACTGGTATAATTTATTTCACCCAAATTATCAAGAATGCGATCGCCTGTTGGGACACTCACACGGATCTTAATCCCGATACGTTCCGTAAGTGAATTCAGTTTTCTGAAAAATTTCCCGATTTTTTAAATAATATTTCCTTTATTTGACTCAGTCAGAATAATGGTACCGTCTCGTTTGCGAAGTTTAATATTGTCTCTAAAATGTGCTGGTTCCATACATTTCGCCGAAGGGATATCAGTGAGCTTAACGAATGAGGTTCTGACTCTGTACTATTTACTATCCAGTGTTTGAGTGCTCAATAATTATGTCGACGCTTCTTACGAAAAGTAGCACATTTACATGCTAAATAACATGTAAACGTGCTAAATAACATGTAAACGTGCTACTTTTCGTAAGAAGCGTCGATTTAGAAGTGTACATCTACCTCGTAGATTCAAACGAATCGATGAACTTATTTTTAAACAGGCATCGTTGCGCAAGATAACGAAACGATGATTTTTCCCAATGATTTGGCCCTCGATCTCGAAAGACGGAAACTCTATCTGATCACGGACGACTTAGCAGCTTTTCAGTACTCACAATTAGATTGGAACCATACGAATTTTCGCGTTCACGTCGCCTCACTGGACAACCTGGCTGAAAACTGCAAAGAAAGTCGTCGCTATCCAGAGAGCAGAAGAAGAGGAAGTCCAGCAGTAGGAAAGAATTTTTCTACGATAGACCACAATCGTGGCTAAGAGCGGAATGCACACCGGAAAAGTAGCAAAGAAAATAAATATTTGTGTCGAAATCTTCTTCCGCAAACCTAGAATACCGAACGGTGCAGAAGTCCGAAGATTACGAGACTTTTGTACAAGCGATTAATAAAATAAAGTAATCCGTTATCTTGAGAATTTCACACAAATCATGTATAAAATCACAAAGCAAATATGAGTTTCGTAATATCAGCCGCATAAGTATTTGATTTGTTCTTGATATGTAGAATATTAAAAAAAAAAATTGTTATTAAACAATTTCAAACGCGCAACCCCGTAAAAGTTTTCTACACACAACTATGGCACGAACACGTTATATAACATTTTAATATATCATATATCCTATAAAATTGAAAAATCAGTGTACGTACTATCAAATTTCGAGATTTTCATCGCTGTCGTTTTATTCGTCTGGTGATTGGCTGTTGACGCAGCTGAAGTTGTCCTGATTCTGTGCATAGCTTCTGATTACACAAAGTCATGATGGCATAGCCGATCATCTGACAAATATGATGTTGTTACGTCGTAGCCTTCACGCTAGACCCCCATATATTTTTTTCCCATATCAATTATTTTTACCTTACCGATAACCAACCGTCGGTAGGTACTTACCAATCAATATCATCATTCGTCGATAATTAAGGAACATTAGATAATGAATAGAATAATCCAGTACTTCCCGTAATTACAATAATTCACAATTATTCATTTCTATCATAATTGTTCACCTAAATAATATCAATCACCACAACGCAATCAAAATCTCTCACACATTCCTTTCCCACGGCAAAAGCCACACCAAACGAAAACACTGAGAGCAAATCTCTTGCAATATTGAAACATATCAGATAACAAACGCATAAACAGGATGTGATTCTCCGAACACTTTCAACTCAAAATCTCAAACTCTAATTCGTCGAAACAAACTTGATACCTTTTTCATGAACAATCAGTTCGCCAATTCAAAGAAATCATGCAAACCAATTTGTGATTCGCTAACACCTACCCACCAATCCAAAAATCGCAAACCTCCCCCACATCTTAAAACTCCAATCACAAAAATCCAACGAACATCTTAACCAATCAGAATAAAAAACGTTAACAAAAGAAAACCCTTCCACAAGACATCCCTCTCTCAAAATCCTCGACAACCGACTCCAGTCACTAGAACTCGCAAAATTAATAATTAGACTTTATCCGAAAGCCAAACTGCGCAGTCGAATTTACTCTAACGACTAAATTCTCCAGTAACAAAAGACTCAGAATCTCGAAATCTGCAAAACTAAAACTAATCTGAAGTCTTCAATCGTTAATCGTAAAAGAACACCGAACAGTTATAAGTGCGCAAAACTATTCATTTAACCGAAATTTATAACCATTGTAATATTGTACTGTTTCTTCCTTTCAACTAAATAAAACTATATTATCCATTAAAGTGCAACGAACGTGAAACAGTGAATTTGTTCAAACCTCGATCGCAACCTCAATCCTAACTCGGTTGGAAAATCATCGCATACGCAAAAATCTTCGAAATCACATAAAACATAGAATATATGATAATTTGTTTACGGGAATCGCACGGAAACCAAAAGACTCACTGGCGATAGTTTTCAGACATTCAAACGTCGCGCTCTAAATCGGCAATCCCGTGTATTCGTCAAAATCTCCCTCTCGGGACGTAACAATGTCATGAGAATTGAACCGAAAGCAATTAATAGGAAACAATGACAATTTTGACTTCGTATGACCAATGTATTCCATAAAGACGAAAAATACATGAAATAATCGAGAAAAAACGATGGATGAATCGTTCAACCATTTCTGAAACCATTTCTGAAAGTTGATTGACGTTTCTGAAATAAACAAATTTGATATATAAAATAGGGAATCGGGCAAGAGCGTTGTGCGGCTACTAGGGAACTTACTATTTTTTTGAATGGATCCTTTCATGGTTACATGATCTCCTTTTTTTTGAACTTATTCATTTCAATTTCATCATAATCGTTGATTCTCACTTCAAATGTGCCATCAGTAATTGACCCAACACCGATTGCGTGTCCTGTCACAGTGTTTTTTTTTTTTCAATCATATCGAATTCTGATTTGATGTTTTCGCAACTTCCTGAAATAAAAAGCTCATGACACTCCAACTCTTCTATTTTCTATTAGAATGAGTGTAACATTATACCCTTTTGAGTTGATAACAAATCGATATTTATACAGAATGTATGTTTCAATAGATAGACGACAACAATGTAACCATGGCGCCACCAAAAAAAAGGAAAAAGAGAAGATCCCCTAAAGAGAAAGCGATGGAAGAGTACAAAAAATTTTGTAGCCCGCGATACATGGACATCGCAATGAATGAATAGTTTTTGAAATTTTTACGTCTGTTGAGATCATTTTAAATTTTTCGCGGTGAATTTTCGAACTTTGGCGTTGGTTTTTGTCGTCCATAGTTTATTTGCATTCTTCGAAGTAAATTTACATATTTTAAAATAAGTTATATTATACTCCGTTATACGCAACTGCCTCTCAGTGGTTTGGCGACCTTTTCTTTCAATGACCGTACATAAAAGGTTTGTCATTCGTCCAAATCAGAAATTATAATGCATCAAAGATATGGTGGAAGCCTTTTATTCGCAGGCGATTCGCACGAGATTGGAAAGCAAATTTGAGATTCCACTAGCGTCGCCATAAAATTTATTTAGCCCGGGCCCATATTGCATCCATTGGTTGATGGGGTGCAAAAACGGAGATGCAAGTGTGTTCCGACGTGGGTTAAGTCAGTTCTCTACTCAAAGAGCGGAGACACATTGCCCGTGCGTGAAAAGTTTAATGGTTCTAGGGTATCCGGACTTTTCGAGCTGCACTTTTTTCTGTGCTGTATGGACTGCGTACAGCGCACACCCTTCGGTTGATTGGTCTCAACTGGATCGAGTGAATCGCTTTTCAAAGTGGGTTATAAACCGAAATCTTTTGGCAGAAAGTGTTGTATCCAACTACCTAATTTTAACGAGATTTTAGTAGCATCGTGGCAACATTTGTCTAGCCCGGGCCCATATTGCATCCATTGGTTGATGGGGTGCAAAAACAGAGATGCAAGTGTGTTCCGACGTTTGTTAAGTCAGTTCTCTACTCCAAGAGCGGAGACACATTGCCCGTGTGTGAAAAGTTTAATAGTTCTAGGATTTCCGGACTTTTCGAGCTGCACTTTCCTCTGTGCTGTATGGACTGCGTACAGCACACACCCTTCGGTTGATTGGTCTCAACTGCATCGAGTGAATCCCTTTCCAATGTGGGTTACACACCGAAATATTTTAGCAGAATAGTACATTATGCACCAAGGGCGCGAAATATAGCATGCGCGGCGAGTGCGAGCTTTGGCCGGCCGAGCGTAGCGAGTCTGCCAAAGTCGCGGATGCTACATTGCGCCCGCGGTTGCATATACTATTTTTTTTTGTCCAGAGGCCGCTAATTGTTATTTTACAATAAAAAACACGTATTTTATTAATAACTTCATCACGATACCTGTGACTTCAGTAGTCCTGTATCGCACAGCGTGCAGTTAGCACCCGAGTGTAGCGAGGATGCTAAACGCTATTCAAACCTGTGATAGGAGGGTCCGGGGGTCCAGCCCCCGGCGTGAGGGGGGGGCAAAGGCCCCCGAAGGACAACGTTATTAATTAAGAATTTTATATTGAAATTGTATGATGTAAACATAGATAACTTTTGGATTATTTATTTGAATATGTATTGGACTTAATTATTTTAAATAGTAACAAAATAAAAAATTTACTAAATTTAACATTATTTTATTAAATTTCATTTTTTGGAATTGACAAAATTACGAGCTGGATTATAACTTTCATTTTTATTGAGAAAGATGATAAATTTTACATCATTTTTGTTGTTGAAGTTGACTTTTTCCAGAATTTCTATAGGAATCTCATCTGTAATATCTGAGTCAGTGTCACTGTAATTATTTGCCATTTTTTGTAACTAAGTTATGTCCAATCACCACTGTCAAATAAGAAAGAGATAGCCTTATGTGAGAGAAGCAAGCGAGATCGCTTGTGTTTTGTTTCGATTCTCTTCTTCTTTCGCGGCTCAGGCTTTGCAATTACCATTTTGCGGCCTCTATACGGGCCGCAAAAACTCATTTTGCGGCCTGAGGACAAAAAACAGTTGTATCCAACTACCAAATTTCAACAAGATTCACTGGCAATTACGAGATTTCAGTAGCATCGTCACAACATTTGTCTAGCCAGCACCTAAATATTATTGGAACGCGAGGGCAGACTGGGACCGGCACGAAAGTGTCCTGGGAGCCCAGTAAGCCGAAAATGTACGCGCACTGAAAAACGATCGAGAAACGGCACGAAAGTGTTCAATGAATCTCTTGAAAAAAAAAAACGTGTGTTGAACTGAGCAACGCGAGGGCAGACTGGGACCGGCACGAAAGTATCCTGGGAGCCCAGTAAGAGCACGCGCACCGAAAAATTATCGAGGAACGGCACAGAAGTGTCCAATGAATCTCTTAAAAAAAAAAAACACGTGTTGAACTGGGCAACACGAAGGCAGACTGGTACCGGCACGAAAGTGTCCTAGAAGCCCAGTAAGCCGAAAATGTCCGCGCACCGAAAAATTGTCGAGAAACGGCACAAAAGTGTCCAATGAATCTCTTTAAAAAAAAAAAAAAAACGCATGCCGCACTTGAGAACGCAAGGGCACACTCGAAACAAACCAGAATCACTTTTTAAAGCAGGTGTTCGAAATGACTCCCTGCCATTTCGACACACAGTCGGGCACGTCTGAGGAGGCTTGCCCCGCATCGCTGCAGCATTTCCGGAGTGACTGATCGCAGAGCTGCCAAAACGCGAGCCTCCAAGTCCGCCCGATCCGCTGTCGGTTCTCGATAAACGATGGACTTAACGTGGCCCCAGAGGAAGAAGTCCAGCGGATTTAAATCGGGAGAACGCGCAGGCCAATCTTCAACGCCACCCCGTCCGATCACGCGATCACCGAAAATTTCCCGGAGGGTCACTTGCGCTTGCCTGCTCGTATGAGCAGGCGCCCCATCCTGCTGGAAGTGGGCTCTGTTGAATTCAGCCAACGTTACGCCGGCACGAATGCACAACCTCTTAAGTTGTGTGCGAAGGAAGCGGCAATATCGCTCTGCCGTGAGACTTCCGGTGAAGTTGTATGGACCAGCCTGAAAAAATTAAAACAAAAACAAGGGTCGAAAAAAGGAGGAAGGAGTATAGGGAAAGAGCCTGAATTTTGAGGGAAAAGGACCTGAATTTCGAGGGCAAAGGGTCTGAATATTTTTCGGTTTTGGATAAATGGCGACTAAAGGTTCTTAAATAAAAAAATTAAATTGATTTTTTCTGTAAATATAGTTTTGGATTTTCACTTACTAATTTATCATGGTAGATTGCGACCCAGAGGTTCAGAGGCGGAAAGCGGTGCTGGTGACTCCGAGCAATAGTTGCTCTTGGATTATCATCCTTTCCGCTCCAGACATGAAAATTGTGCATATTCCACATGCCGTCCCTCGCGAATGTCGATTCATCGGAAAAAAATATCCGACCGACGAAGCCCGGATCGGCATCTTCCCGATCGATAATAAATCGGCAAAAGTGCAGCCTTGCAGGAAAGTCTCCCAGCTGCAACGACTGCACTCGCGTATAATGAAACTCATGTTTCTTCTCCGCTTTCATCGTGCGTTGGACCGTGCCGTAAGACGTCCGCAACCGCCTCGTCGTCGGATCAGCAGCAAATTCGTCCAAAATCCGCTCTTCCATATCTGCAGTTCGTGCAGTCCTAGGAGCACCAGAATCTTTTTTATCATTAAAAGTCCGGCCTGTGTCGTGGAAACGACGGTACGCGCTCATTATTGCTTTGGCGTCAAGGCATCGCGCATCGCCGAACGCTTCGCGGTACGCCACAACCGCGTGTGCTCCGACGTACCCCGCCTCGATATATTTTTCCACCATCTGGGCGAATTCCCGCGGCTCGTATTGTGACATTTCGCAAAGATCACACTGATTTGACACCGAAAAGATAGCGAAAAAAACGAAAACACACGGAAAAAGGCTAGAGGACACTGAAAACCCACCGAAAACACGACGATACACTCAAAAAACTCAATGGCGATGACAGGACAAGAAAAAGTGACAGTCTCAGTATTTGCCCTAACTATCAGTTCGCAAACAAATAAGCGTAGAGCGCTCATTTGTTTCTGAGAACAACGCCTACGAGTTTCGTGAACTTTTGTCTTATTTAAATTTGTTATAGCATCGCGAGTCGTTTCCATCTTTTTCACTTCAGTCTTTTTAGTAAAATATGAAATGTATAGAATAAATCATGTTCAACGTTTGTTTTATTTTTACTCGTTTACATTTTTTGAGACGATTTTTTTTTGTAAAAAGAATTATCCTTCGTGTCGATATTCGCATTCCCCGGTATCCTCTCTGTCGCCTTGATCGGCATGGTCGTGGTGGAGGTGGTGGTGGTGGCGGTGGTAGTCGTCGTCGCCGTCCTCATCCTCATCGTCATCGTCCGCGTCGTCGTCGTCGTCCTCACCCTCGTCATCGTCCGCGTCGTCATCATCGTCCCCACCCTCGTCATCGTCCGCGTCCTCGTTGTTGTCCTCACCCTCGTCATCGTCATCGTCCTCGTCCTCGGCGTCGTCCTCGTCGTCGTCCTCACCCTCGTCATCATCCGCGTTCATTGGTTGATGGAGTGCAGAAACGGAGATGCAAGTGTGTTTCAACGTGGGTTAAGTGGGTTCTCTACTCCAAGAGCGAAGACACATTGCCCATGTGTAAAAAGTTTCATAGTTCTAGGGTATCCGGACTTTTCGAGCCGCACTTTCTTTTCTGCTGTATGGACTGCATACAGCACACACCCTTCGGTTGATTGGTCTCAACTGCATCGACTGAATCGCTTTTCAATGTGGGTTGGACACCAAAATCTTTTGGCAGAAAGTGTTGTATCCGGGTACCTAATTTTAACGAGATTTCAGTAGCATCGTCGCAACATTTGTCTAGCCTAGGCCCAGATTGCATCAATTGGTTGATGGAGTGCAGAAACGGGGATGCAAGTGTGTTCCAACGTGGGTTAAGTCAGTTCTCTACTCCAAGAGCGGAGACACATTGCCCGTGTGTGAAAAGTTTCATAGTTCTAGGCTATCCGTCGTCCTCATCCTCGTCGTCATCGTCCGCATCGTCGTCGTCGTCCTCACCCTCTTCATCGTCCGCATCGTCATCATCGTCCCCACCCTCGTCATCGTCCGCGTCCTCGTTGTTTTCCTCACCCTCGTCATCGTCATCGTCCTCACCCTCGTCATCGTCCGCGTCGTCGTCATCGTCCTCACCCTCATTATCGTCCGCGTCCTCGTCGTCGCCGTTCTCGTCCTCAGCCTCGTCATCGTCCTCGTCCCCGTCGTTGTCTTCGTCATCCTCACCCTCGTCATCATCCGCGTCCTGGTTGTCGCCGTCGTCCTCATCCCCGGCCTCGCCATCCTCACCCTCATCGTCGTCGTCGTCGTCGTCATCGTCACCCTCGTCATCCTCCGTTTCCTCGTCGTCGCCGCCGTCTTCATCCCCGTCCTCGTCTTCGTCATCCTCACCCTCGTCATCGTTCGCGTCCTGGTCCTCGTCGTCGTCGTCGTCGTCGTCATCACCGTCACCGTCCTCGTCCTTCTCATCGTTATCCTCACCCGCGTCATCGTCGTCGGCAGCGCAAGCCTGACCGAGTTATCCCATCACATGTTTGAGGCATTTTGATCCATGAACTGGTTGTCGAAGATGATGATTGAACATAATGCTCACATAACCAGCGGAACCCCAGTTGATTAGAAAAGCTGCAGTGGAATGCCTAAAAGAAAAAGCAAAGGGAGAAAGCCCAATAACGTGTAGAATATTTAGAGTTTTTTGGTCTATTCGTTGACCGCTGTGACGTAACTTACAGCCACGTCACTCGCACGAATGGTTGTCGACCATTGGACCGGGTTTACGGTCCAGCATCGGTCGCCACTCGTCGCTACTCCGGACTGGTGTTTTCGGAGACTCACTTGGCGTATTTATAATTACCTTTTATTTCTTTTATTATTATTATTTTTGAGCGCCAATTTTCATATTTAGGTTTTATTCAGTACCAAATTATTTGTAACTGTCACGTTCCGTGTTTCTGCTCATTTTAAGGAAAATTTCTAAGAAGATTTTCATGACGATTTTTAAGAAAAGTTATTGGATCCAATAAATTGGATCAAATAACTTTCCCACAGAATTGCTATCCCTCATATTACTTTCGCGACCGTATCCGGCGTATAATTCTACGCCGAGCTTATAGTCGCGAGAGTCCAGTTTGATACCGCGAATTAAGCGAACCGCGTGAAAATGCTGACCGGACGTGAGAACGTCTCATGTCACATTTTCTCGCGGTTAACAGAAGATATGGGCAAGCAAAATTTACTCCCGTATTCTGACTGAGCTCGCGAGCTCACCAAAATACGGGAGTGGAGATCTTAATTCATTTTCGAGTCTCAAAAGCGAGAGCTTCTCTAAGAAAACTCCTTGCCCAGTATCCGCTTAGTAACCTTAAAATCTTTTCTTGTCTCCCTGTTTTGAGTGTAGGTGTGAGAGTGACTAGGTTAACAAAGTTATACTCGACGAAGCGTTGCGGAAACAACAAATAATTGTGAGTATTTTTGTATTACCCTGTAGCGCGAATACGAGAGGTTTTCCACAGCTGACCGAACGTCTTCACGTTACAGTTCCACTATTAGCCCATACAAAATAAATACGAATAATATTAAAATAACAAAATTCTTGATTGAAGTCATTTTATAATTCCTGACCCACCAAATTCCTGGTAATGCCCTGTAGAGGACGGACCGGATGTTACCCGTATTAAAAATACTAAAAACTGCTTGTGCTTCTCACAAGTAGAATAACTTGCCGCGTTCGCTCTGCTCCGAACGTAACATAACGAACCCCGCTCGAGCCGAGAAATACCGTAGCCGTTCGCGAAAAGATTAATTTTAAGTTATCATTAAGTCGACTGCCTTTAGAGATGCCGAGAAATATGGACTACCTTTTCCCTTTTCCTTAATTACTTGTCGTGGAGTTTATTCCGTATCTCGCGCGGCCACAACATCGCTCGTTTCTTGCGAGGAAATATCTGTGCCTTTTGCCTTGTTCTGCCGCCTCGTTCTTTTGCGGGTTTTCGGCCCCGTCACAACGTTCAAGCCGAGTTCATTGCGGCTTGCTGGTGGACGGCCGGAAGACCACGCTGGTAACGTGGCCATTCGTTGATGCCCCCCGTGGCCTCCTCACTGTAGCAACCGAGTAGTTGCACCGTCCACGGACGTAACCTCTGATGTCACGGTCCGCTTACCCGGCGCCTCGTTTAGGTGGGATTCGGGATTACTCTAGGGGCGGAGGTGCTGATTTGCCTGGTGGCACGTGGGCTCACCGCGACTCGTACTGATCCAGGAGTCGCGAGGAGGGCCTCCCCTCCGTCCCATCGTGGACGTCGCCCGAATCCCCAAGAGGAAGACATCGGAGGCACGACCCAAAACGTTGGGGTTGAGGACCAAACGAAGAACGAGCAGCGGTAGAGCAGAGGAATTAATTAATCGAGTCGCGCGTCGTCGATCTGATCAATTGGCGGTCTGCAACATTCAAATTTGCCGCGTAACACACGTGTCGCGTCTACAGCCTAGCTCGCGCCTAGAGCGTGCTAGCGCTGCCTCGCATGGGACTTGCGGTGGTGGGGGTACCGCGAGGACCGGAGTCGCGTGATTTGCGAGCTACGCAAAATCAGTCTTCTTGGGACGCCTGCCTGGAGTGGTGACGACGACTCTTCTGCCTACTGCCGTTATTGCCTTCGTTTCTTTTGCCTTTGTCTTCAACTTCTTCCTGGCTGCCCATTCTCCTGGACTTCAAGTTTCTCGGTAAGCCCGTTCCATGTCTTTCGATCGCGATTCTATCGTTTCTTCGACTGTTATTTTTTTGTGTTTTCGCAACGTATTATATTTCGTTTAATTACGAGAGGAAAGCGGGTTGACACCTTTTTAGGGCGCACGGCCAAACGTCCGCGGTCTTTGACTCTCGTCTTGTTAGAGTCTTTTTTGTATCAGTCGAGGAAAGCGATCGTTTCGCGTTTACGCTGCGTCTCAAGTCAATTTGTTTTGCATTATTTTGTTCGCGTTGTTCCCCGGTTTTATTCCGATTTAAAGGAAATCGCGTATTTATTCTAATTAATATTAAAGTTCGATCACGATCCCCATTTTCCGATTTTTCATACGGTTCCCGAGTGTCGAAATATATTTTTCTTTTGCGTTGTGCCTTTGTCGACGCTCGGGAAGCCGCCTTGCCGCGCGTGGCCTCGAGTGCCCGCTCGCGCGCGTTTGTTGTTGTTCTATCTCTTGCGCTCTCGTCCCTTGGCCGCGAATGCTACGGCGAGGCGTAGAGCCTTTGTTTTTGTACGGATGGTCGTCGATGTTTCGGAGACTCGAGCTCGGTTCGCGTATTATTACTTCTCAAAAATTGTCAAACTCCATTGAGACAAAAAAAAATGAAATTATTGCAACATAGCCAAGAATTTATAAATGAGTGGCCAAATTTCACGGAGAAGGATTCCAGCATGAATTTCCCGAATGTCAATATTTCAAAGGCTCTGTAAAAACAATGCAAAAACTTGGCGTGCATGGTTAAGTAAAAAGGTTCGGCGAAGGGCTGCCTCATTGTTCTTATCAGAAGTCTCCATGTGCACGCGCAAAGTAGCAGCATGACGTCATGTATTAGAAAAAATGGAGCATCCGAAATCTTATTGAAGTTTTCTATATATATAGACCGCCCCGATTTTATTATTAAAACCGCTCTGTAAAATCTAATTTCAATTGTGTTCTTAATAAACCCCGATTGTTAAACTTTATTTTCGTAGTGTCGCGTAAAGTAATTTTGTTTCGTTATCTTTTCCCCCTTTGTTACTCACTTCCCTAAAGAACCACCCCCTCTACCTTTTTGTATCTCAGTTTGAGCTGAGTAGCCGGACCGCCTCGGTCATCATCGTCTCTCGTGCGTCCCGGCCAAATTATATTAGTGAGGGTGGCAAATTAAAAATCGGCTCCTGCCGGTGGTACATGATACCTGGCGCCCAGCCACTCTCGCGGCCGCGGGATATACGAGGGGTGATATGAGCCGAGAAGGGACCCGATGGACCCTTCTGGAAAAATCGACGTTACACCGCATGTAAAAAATATCGAAAATCATGATTCCAGAAAAAGAGTCATATGGAAATTTTTTATAATAAATATTTGATCAAGAATTCTTGTTTTCACAAGTTTTTATTCTTGTGCATTAGACCTGTCCTTAAGGTGATGGATCAAGCGACGAAAAGCTTCTTCACCCTCCCCCCTTTCTAGCGGTACTGCAGAACTCACCAACGAGCTCTCGCAGACTACCGCCAGGTGTCACGGCACGCATTTTCCATCGAGTGTCAACGCTCCCGATAGGGCGAAATCGAGAAACGATTTCGCTTGCTACGAGCTTGCTACGAGCTCAATACGAATTGAACTCTCCAGTGATAAAAATCACTGGGTTCTTGCTTGGAAAAGTGGTGAAAATCGAAAAAACAATCGATTTGTTTTTTACGAAAAAACGATTCGTTCTTTCGCAAGTCTCCAACGCTCCAAACTTGTAAGAGTTGCTTGCTCGTTTAGGTCCTGCGGCGGCTCGTTAGTTTGTAACCTAAAAAAATCAATCGCATGTAAACAATCAGCTGATCGCGAGTGACACTACGATTGAGCTACACTAAAGTTTTTTACTCCGCCCTTCTTTCCGCTCGTAGTTTTTCCGGATCCTTGATTCCCCTGTGCTTCCCTCGATTCCGTAATGTCAATTCACCTGCGACTACTATTCGCGGAGTCCACACTGACGTTCTTCCCGAAAACTGTCCAAGGATCATCTCCATAGCAAGCAATATTTCGGAAATCGATGTGAACGCATCGAGGCGGAATTTCGGTGAACTAAAGTTTGACGACGTCGGTATCTCGTCGATAACTTTTTGCAAACAGATTTTAAAACACGATTTCGTCCTTAATTTTGCATCGATTTTGATGCAACAATGCCCAAAATGTGTGTTTTGACATCGCGCATCTTTTGACTGTCCGAAATTTAGCTCTGTTGATTATTTTTGGATTAACTAAATAATAACTCCGATGATAACGAGCAATCCAAAAAAAAACACCGTATTTCAAAAAACGGCCTCATCAAACGCTCCGTGCCATGATATTGCACGCACAGTCCAATTTTTATTGCAATCGGTCGCACGGTGTGGACGAATTGGTGTTCCAAAATTCTGAAGTGAACTGAAACATCACCTTAACAACCGAAAAATCCAATTTTAATGTTCTTACCCCCCACATTGGTTCGAAATAATGTCAGAATTTTTTAAATTTTTTCCCTCTATATTTACCCACCGCTAGGTAGCTTTACTTTTTCCCATAAGAAATACGTCTGTGAAGTTAGCACCTCA
>JACEOJ010005436.1:20053-59951 GCA_013761285.1 Campoletis sonorensis | reverse complement strand
CTTTCACGTTTATTCAACGATTTCGCATTTGTGGTCTGCCATATTGGATCCGCCATCTTGATTTTTAAAATTTCGCGTGCAGATTTGTAATCAGCGACCCCGTAAACACCCGAGTACCATCTTTCGCGTTCATTAAACGATTTCACATTTGTAGTCCGCCATATTCGATCCGCCATCTTGATTTTCGAAATTCCGAGTAAATCGTAGCTCAAGAAATTTCGATATCGATAATCGATTTCCTTTATTCAGAGATAATCGGCCGAGTCTCGGGCTAGCAGACGTCAGCAAAGCTGTCAAACGGTTACGGATCTATCGGAAAGATCTCAGCTGTGACCAATCAGAAATTTCGTTGCCTGGGATTGGCTAAGAGAGGTGAATAGACCCCTTTGAATGTGTTGTCGGGCGCGCATATACATACACGGAAAATCTTTCGATGTAGCGTAGTTTTGACATAGGACTAGGTTTTTTCTCAGCAATTACTTTATCAATCGTACTGATTTTGGGCTCAATCGAAAGAGCGTGGCGTTATTAGTCTCCATGTTCATTTTCAGGTCGCTAGACGACTTCTGGACTTTGCAGTCAGATTGCTTCATTACGAGAAAGTATAGACTCGGCGAGCACTCGGAACAAGCAGACGACGCAGAGCTGTCAAAAGTACATGTCCCGAGACTCTGCCGAGTCTCTTGATAGGTCTTTTATGACGTCACTGAAATTTTAAATCGTTCTTACGGGAAAGCGGGGAAACAGATAAATTTCATATTGGAATTGAATTCTCTATGATTTTTTATCTTTCGAATGAGCCTTGGCGGAACAGAATGCGTCCAGCCAATCCAGAGAAATCTAGAGATTTAGGTCGCGCGATTCGGGACACTTTTCTGAATCCGCAGTTTCTTGGAGTCGGAAGGGCGTAAGTCGCGCTTGTTTACGTTTGGACATACGTCTTTTGCGAGACTGGTTGATATTTTTAGTCTGTGACGTCACGCGCTCCACTGAACGCGGCTTACCCCCACTCTCCGCGCCGCGGAGCGTGAGAGACCTCTTAGAGCCTGTCTTGTGACGTCACAGAATCTTTGAATCGTTCCTAGGGGAAAGCGGGGCGACCGAAAAATTGTATATTACGATTGATTTTTTAATGTTTTTTTATCTTTCGAATGAGCCTCGGTGGAACAGAAAATCTGTCCAGCCAATTCAGAGAAATCTAGCATCGTGTTACCGTGTTATCGTGTAAAAAAAAAATTTCGATTCTTAAAAATTTACAGAGCATGTGAGGAGTTTGAAAACTCGACCGTGTGCGGTTAGCTAAACTGCCTTTCCGCTTCCTAATGGGAAGGGAGAGAACGCTGCTGCGCCGCGACCGCCACGCCGCCAAGCGGCAGTTTCAGTCGCAGAAAGTTTGTTTTCAGAGCCGCCATAAGAATTGTGCTTCTACTCGAACTGGAGCCAATACGCAAAAGACTTTGATGCTCGAGCCACCTAGCGGAATTTTAATATACAACAATTCAACAGAGCCGGTAATACATCGATAACTTTTTTCGAAATTTTTTCGAAAACGGCATTTGTCGCCAATTCTGCATTGATTTTGATGCAACCGGGCTCAAAATATTCGTTTCAATATTGCGCGTACGCTGACAGGCCAAAATTTTGATATTCGCATTATTTTCGGAGTAATTCCAAAAAAACTCCGATGGTAACAAGAAAAAAAAATGGAATTTCGAAAAACTGCCCTGTCAGCGACTTTTTGCCATGCCACTGAGTACACGATTCAATTTTCATCGTAATCGGGTGCACGGTGTGCCCGAAAAGGCCATTCGAAATTTCGAAACGAACTGATCCATCACCTTAAGGAAGGACTTAAGTAGTATTGGATTTTTGAATTAGGCAATTTTTTTGCTATCAACAGAAGAAAAGAACTAAATTTTCTACTTCAACATGTACCGGTCTCAATTTGGTCTGCTATAAATCAAGAGACTCGGTAGAGTCTCGGGACAAGTACATTTGACAGCTCTGTCGTCTGCTGGCCCGAGGCTCGCCAGAGTATATTATCTCTGAATAAAGTAAAATTCGGTAGTGGGGGTAAAAACTGAAAGTCGTTTTCTCGAATTACAAAGCTTAGGAGACAGATGATGACTTAAAAATTGAACTGGAGACTAATTATGAAAAAATCTCTCGATTAAGCCTCAATACAGCACGATCGATGCCGTATTTGCTGAGAAAAAACTTTGCACAGGGTCAAGATTATGCAAAAATTCTAACACATTGAAGGATTTGGTGTGTTTGTATATGCACGCAGACGACACAATCAAATATCAAAGGCGTTTTGATGCCCATCAAAACCCGTTTCCAACGAAGTCGGTCTTCGGCGACGAAAGTAACGAGTTCCCATTGGTCCTTTCCTCTGTACCCGTACCACGGAAAGTTTGACGGTAGGTTTTACGGTGTAAAGTGCGAGACGCGTAAACAGCGTGTTTTTTGTGGACTTCTCGTAGATCCGTCGTGAGTAAAATTTGAACTAATTCGTACATCACAGTCGCAAATTGTATCCGAGTGTTGACAGATGGTAAGGCCGGGATAATTCACGCAAAAAAATATCAATTTGACTCTTTGAAACACACAGTTTTTCTTACGTGCAATTAGCTCAAAACTCTGTACTCGGGGGTTTTCGGGTTCGCTGATTACAAATCTGCACTTAAAATTTAGAAATGCAAGATGGCGGATCCAATATGGCGGACCACAAATGCAAAAATTGATGGAAGCAAAACATGGTACTAGGGGGTTTTCGGGGTCGCTGATTACAAATCTGCACTCAAAATTTAGAAATTCAAGATGGCGGATCCAATCTGGCGGACCACAAATGCAAAAATTGATGAAAGCAAAACATGGTACTCGGGGGTTTTCGGGGTCGCTGATTACGAATCTGCACCCAAAATTTCGGAATTCAAAATGGCAGATCCAATATGGCGGACCATAAATGCAAAAATTTATTGATGAAAGTGAAAGATTCAGAAAAAAGAAATTATATCCGGGCCAAAAATCCCCTCGCCGGGGAAAAAAACCTTGGACAAGTACATTTGTTGACCCCCGTTTCCATTTGTTTTCACAGAAAAAAACTACCCAAAAAAGTACAAAATGCTCAAAAAATTGGCAAGATCGAAAATGATTTACCTTCAGCACTAAAATTTATAATATCAAAAATAGGACAAGTGTTTCATTGTCGCTTAAGGATGGAGTATTAAAAAAAAAGCAAAAAATAGTTGGGCATTGAAAAAAGTCACCAAAATGTACCAAAATAAAAATAGGTCAGAAGAACAGAGTCCAGAAAAAAAAATCGGAATGAGAAAAAACTTGAAAAAAAAAAATTTCAAACGAAAAAAATTAAATTGAAAAAAAAAAAAATTCGGCCGAAGTACTTGGCCAGTTCGTACCATGAGAAATATATTACGTGTTTCTAGCTAAGCAAAAAAACTCGCCAAGTGTTTCGGCCGAAATTTTTTTTTTTTTTTAATTAAATTTTTTTCGTTTGAAATTTTTTTTTTTCAAGTTTTTTCTCATTCCGATTTTTTTCTTCCGATTTTTTCAATGAAAAGTACCGTATAGATGGACGCGTACTCGGTACAAACAATTATAAGTGACATTGAATTAAGAATTTTGAACGAATAAGAATTGACAGTTACTTGGCCAGGTATTGCTGTCAATTGAATGAAATGCTTTCAGCTTTTAAATAAGTAAAATACAAAGAACAATCACACTTACGTCTATGACTCGAAACAGATGTTCGGGATTTTCCTTGAATTGGTAGACAATTAACGGAAATGTTAAAGCAAGCAACGCAACTTCGCTCTTTGAAGCCGAACTATATTCCTTTGCTTTGGAAATCATTTTAAGAATTTCGTTTTCAGAATTATGTGCTTCTTTTTCTCCGGTGCTTTTTGTTTGCCGTGATTTCATCATTTTTTATTTCTCGGTGAAGATCATGTATTTGCGGAGTAGTTTGGCGTTTGAAGACAAATTTTCTTCCCATGTAGTTACAACAGATTTGCCAATAAGACGCGACGCATGATCGGTAAGATACTTTGAAATGTGAAGATACGGCCAGGCTTCCAATAATACAACAAGATCTCTCGTCGTCTTATTAATATCGAGTCGCTGTGTTCGATATGTTTCATCCATTAACTTTGAAAACTTTCCCAAGTCCTCTTCGTCAGACGTGAAAAAACTAATCAGTTGCAACTTTTTTTCCAACTGAGATGTTGATGTCTCTGTTTCCGGCAAAAGTGGTTGATATTCTACGCAGCCATATCGTCATGTTTCCGATAGTTCACCGCATTGTAAATTTGCTGCCTTAGACTTTCCATTCCAGAACCAACAAATTTCTGGTTAATCATATCGCTGAAAGTTTTTGGATACTTGTCAGTTATCATTTTTGCAATTTTTTCAGCTGTTCCTCGCGAAAAGTCTTTCAAATCCTGTGACATATGATCGGCGATACCAGCTACCATAGAGCGTCTGTCGACTTCAAAGGCTCTTTGCTCTTTTTCGCAACACTCAGTCAACCGCTTTGGGAATTTTGTCCAAATGTTGCCTCCTAGTAATTCCTTCGGATACAACGAGGAATTTGTATTATCTCGATAATGGACTGTGGTAAGCGACTTTGAAGTTGACGGTGTTTCTTCTAGCTCTGTTGTGGTCTTATTTTTGTCAAATTTTTCTGATGGTTGCCACGCGTCATCCTCTGGCAGTAGTATCAATAGAAAGATCTGGGATTGGTGTGAGAAAAACACCTATGGCTTAAGATATCTTATATAGTATGAGTGCACGGAGAGAACTGGGCAAGTTACAACAGCAAAAGATCCTTTGCTAGTCGTAATTTAGTTACAACAGCACAGCCTTGAATACTCGTAGCATAATTTTCCTTATAGCAGCAAAAGAATATTTGCTGCAATAACGAAAAATGCAACTCTACGATGAATTTGTCGGAGGAGCAAATTCCGTGCTGTAGGAGTAAAATTTTTGCTACGGCAACGCATGAACTTGGTTACGCGAGCAGATGGGCGTAGCCGGTCAGCGAACATAGCATGAATCTTGATATGCTGCTCCTACAAAAAACTATATGCTATAGATACATTCTCCTCTATCCTATTTGTTGGAGGCGAATATAACATATATATAACAAATATAATAACTATATATATAAATAATATAATATATAAAAAATATAATAATAATAAAATAAAAATAATAATATAAAAATATAATAAATATAATAACAAATAAATATAAGGCATAACGAACAAGCATGCAAAAGAAGTGCGAGCGTACAGGCCAAGATTTCGTCGAAATGTTAGAAATTCCCTGTACGTTTGTTGCGGCCGCGTACTTCGTGGAAAATGTGCAGGGTTTTCGGAAAGGAAACAAAAAGCGACGCGCGCGACAGCGTTTACTGCTGCATGAGCGGTGCGTGTCGTCCGAAAAACTTGTTCGCGCGTGTGAGTGCCATCGTTCGAATAAAAAAGTGACAGGCGAACAACAATCATATGAAGTCGATCGAGGAATGTTTTCGTCGTTGGGGGCTAAGTGAAGCCGTGATTGCCAAATGCAAAGGTAAGAATTTAATTGTCAATAACCTTTTATTTACTTGAAAATTTAATTGTCAATTGACAATTTCTTAGGAAAATCGTGCGTGGCATTTCATTGTCATAGGAGGGAATTTCGCGGAGAAAACGATCATCATTTATACCATAATATAACCTTCAAATAAATAATTTTTCTCACAAATTTACTTTTTTCCTTTCACAGAGATCGACTTATCGCTGGATTTACTGCCTCATCTTGGCGATGATTTGTTGAATGAATTGATCGAAGACCCAATGCAGCGATTGAAATTCAAAATTCATTACAAAAAGGAATTCGGAAACGTTGAGGATCGTGTAAGTTTTTCATGAATTATTTTTTACCGAAAATAATTCTTTTATAAGAGTTCACTGTGTTTTCTAATTTTCTTCCCTTATAAGTGCGACGGTAAACAATTTTTCAAGAGAGTTCGCTGCGTCCTTTCAATTTTTTATCCTAATAAGTGCTGCGGTAGACTTTTTTTCAAAAAAGTTGACTGCGTATCTGTAATTTTCAATCCTGTAAGTGCACCGGTGAAGTATTTTTCAATAAGAATTGGTAACGTTTCTTCAAATGTCAATTCATTGACATGAACAACTATTTACAATTTGCCTGCATCTTTTTAATTATCAATCTTGTAAGTGCACCGGTAAAGCTTTTATTAGTTAGAGTTGGCAAATTTTCTTGGAATTTTTATTCATTGATGTGCAGCGATGAACACCTTTTCAAATATTTGGTTGCGTCTTTTCAAGTTTACATTCATGTAAGTGCAGCGGTGAAGACGCGGTCAACTCTTATCGAAGAATAGTTTGAAACAATTGTTCACATTGCCAATGAGAAATTTTTCCTGCTCAAGTGAAATATTACGTCCTTTGAAAATAGTGTTTGTCATTTGTGACAATTGGTCATAGAGTTTAGTTTCTTTGTAATTTGATGGTAAATTTTTATTTTCATATTCCTTTTGCGTAGTCACTGAATGAAATCCTGGTGCAGGATCTGAACGATTGTGGCAACGACTCACAACCAATCATCGGTAAGAAAAATAGCCTTATCTGCTTAAAAATCTCAACACTAATATACAACTTTGAATTGAATGATATTGATAATTGAATGATGAGACGGGTAAATAATTCTTTAGATAAGAATCCCTTCACCTGGCGCGGCCGTGGTCCAATCGGCTGACAGGGCTCTATGAAATTTTATTTAGTTGGGCGCCAGTTAACTTAATCGTTAACGAATTTTATAAGAAAAGCCAGACAGCACGAGCATGAGAAGGCGGGTACAATTGGCGGACCAGATTGAGAGTCAAAGTTGATAATGGCGAGGAAAGTGTAAAAGAATAAGTGACAAAGACCAACTCACGTTAATTGAGCTGACAATTTATTCTTCTATAAATGAACGTCGTACAGGCTCGATTGGAAATCGGATCTCGACACTCCTCACAGTCACTCGTAACAATTATTATCGACGACTCTTCTCGAAGGGAACAAAATTTGACACGGTGTATTTCGGACGCAAACGTCGACAATAAAAATTGACAAAGTGAAACGCAGACAGATATAATGTAAATCGATGTCAATCGCTTGACGGACGAAGTTATAGTGCCCTTTTTCTTGTCGCCTCTGGACTCCGCGAATAATTTCGGGAGTGGGGGAAAAGGGCCGGAGAGTGGCGATCTCTGGCGCTATTTCGTGTGACTAGATGTGTGACGTCACACGTTTTGGTGATTTTGACAAACGTTGTTTTACCTTTCGTAAACTTATTACGGTAGAGTTCGAATGAACGAGTCAAGAGCGAACCCTCCTGTCTCAATGAAAAATTAATGAAAATTTTGTTTCTCCCATCTAGATTATAATGAGAACTTGGTGCAACTGGGGACCATACATAGAAAATAACGTATTGCTGCTTGATGCCGAAGGAGCAGACGTCGATCTAACGGGATCACATCGCGAAGAAGTTGTCGTCCCAGAAGAACGACGCCAAACACTTGAAAAAACAGTGACAATCTCTCAAGAATCTCCAAAGTTGTGAGTATTCCTGCGCTCCTAACTCAGGTTTTCAAAAGAAATGCTTTAGAAGATTCTTCGATTTACTGTTTAATTTTTCATAAAGTCCTCAAAATTATTTTTCCGGCTCTTTTTCATAAGGACCTGGAAAAACTTTTGAAATCCACAACGGATGGTCCAGCACTTATAATAGACTTCGAGCTCAAGGATTGCCTCGACAGACGGTATGAGCTTTCCTTGAATGTCTTTATTCATTAATTTTGATTTTTATTATCACTTGTTATTTATAACATTCGATTGTTTGGCGGAAGAAGTCATATCGACTTTCCCCACTGAAGCCAAGGTATGAAAAATTATTGTGGAGAGAAAATATTTTTTCTCGTATTTTGATTTTGTTTTTTCAATTTTCCGCAGAGTGTTTGGACACTCGTGAATAGTGCTGGAAAATTTGTGACTGGAAAAGGCAAATTATACACGCGCTGGTCCAATTCTCGCAGGAAGCTGATGAAACTAGGCCTCATTCCAAAGCCTCGGAAAATAAATGATAGCCAAATGCAAAGCGGAAAAAATGGCAAACACGAACACCGGCGGTATTTTATCAAGAGACTCGGTAGAGTTTCGGGACAAGTACATTTGACAGCTCTGTCTGTCGTCTGCTGGCCCGAGGCTCGCCAGAGTATATTATCTCTGAATAAAGTAAGGCTGTGGCTACTCGTCCGGCTAGTTCGTATACGGGTAGCATGTCCGGACGAATAAGCAATCCTTGGTCGTCCGGGTAAAGCGGACATCTCATTGGATAAAGCGTATCCGGACGAATATTATTCATCCGACTATCCGGACGACTAGCCACTGCGATAAAGTAAATTTCGGTGGTGGGGGTAAAAACTGAAAGTCATTTTCTCGAATTACGAAGCTCAGGAGACAGACGATGACTTGAAAATTGAACTGGAGACTAATTATAGAAAAATCTTTCGATTGAGCCTAAAATCAACACGATTGATGCCGTATTTGCTGAGAAAAAACTTTGCACAGGCTCAAGATTATGCTAAAAATACCAACACATTGGAAGTTTGACGTGTCTGTATACGACACAACGAAAGGCATTTTGATGCTATCGGGTTTGTGATTGGTCGCGACTGACGACATATTCCGATCTATTTCGCTAATGTCAGCTGTTGTATTTGACGGTAGTTTTGACAGTTTAAAGTGCGAGACGTCAGACGTGTAAACAGCGTATTTTTTGCGGACATCTCGTGGATCCGTCGTGGACAAAATTTGAACTAATTTGTACGTCAAAGTCGCAAATTCGTATCAAACTGTTGACAGACGGTAAAGCCGGAATAATTCACGTGAAAATAATTATCAATTTGACCCTTTGGAGCACACATTTTTCCATACTTGCAATTACCTCAAAACTTTGTACTCGGGGGTTTTCGGGTTCGCTGATTACAACAACGACGGCGACAAGGAAGAGGACAAATACGCAGTCGGTGACGAAGACCAAGCTGTGGAAAATCGTTTGAATAAATTCAGAAGACTGTAATACAACAAATAAAAATAGATAATTTGTTTTATTTGTATCGCATTAATGTTAAAAAATCTTTTCAGCGAAACTGCTCAAAATGTCCGCCTTGCATTTCAATGCAACAGCGCGCTCGTTTCAGCAGTTCGCTGCTGCATCGGTCGAGCATTTCTGGAGTGATAGTCCGAACTCCTGCATCAATTTTGGCCTCCAGGTCCGCCCGATTTTGTATTGGCTCACGATAAATCATTGATTTGATATGACCCCACAAAAAGAAATCGAGCAGATTTAAATCGAGTGAACGTGCAGGCCAATCATAGACGCCCCCTCGTCCAATCACTCGATTGCCGAAAACACGCCGAAGTGTTCGCTGAGCGAGCCTACTGGTGTGGGCCGGCGCACCATCTTGTTGGAAATGGGCCTAGTTGAATTCCCGGTTCGACATTCCAGAACGGAGACATAATCGCCGGAGATGTCTTCGTAGGAAATTGTCGTATCGTTCCGCCGTTGCCTTTCCATTTCAAATGGTCCAATCTGAAAAGTCATTGAAACAAGGGTGGGATAATAAATCTTTGGGATAAAGAAATATTACGAGAAGCGACTGGCGTAGTTAAGGACAGAGTGTTAGTGGCGAAAACGCTCTAAGGATTGTTTAGGAAAATCGAATGGGAACGAATGATACGATCTACTCTGTATAACAGGATCAAGCATGTTGAAAAACTATCCTTATAAATATGATAAGACAAAAAAATTAAAATTCTAAGGTTATTAAAATTTAAAGTTGCATTGAAATTATGTACTGACCAGAAGGTTTCCACAAATCCCAGCCCATAAATTTATAGGGGGAAATCGTCGTTGATGATTGCCCTCGGACGTGACACAAGGGTTTGCATCTTTGTCGGCCCAGTAATGGAAATTGTGGTGATTCCAAATACCATCCCGACCGAATCTTGATTCGTCGGAATAAATTATTGTCGATAAAAATGCACGATTTTCTTCTTGCATTCGCACCAAAAAGCGACAAAACTCGAGTCTAGCACCGTAATCTTGGGGCTCCAGCTGCTGTACACGCGAATAGTGGAACGCATGTTTTTTTTCGGCTTTCAACGTTCGTTGAACAGTGCCATAGCTCAGATCCAAAGCCCTCGCAACCTCCCGGATATTCGAGGTTGGCTGAATTTCAAACATTTCTAAAATTCTTTCTTCGACTCGCACAGTGCGAGCCGTCCTCGCTCGGCCACACGTTTTTTTATTTGGAGCTGAATTTTCGGTTTCGGAAAAACGTTGGAATGCTGCGGTGATTACGCGATCACTTGGCAGCCACCGATTCGGGCATCGATCCAAATAAAGACGCACAGCAGCATACGCATTGAATTGTGTCTCCACGTATACAATCACCATATCAGCGTACTCGCCGACTTCGTAGTGCGCCATTTTATTTCACGAATTTTGAGGATTTGAAAAAATTACTCGATTTTGATAATGTCACAAATTGAAAACAAAATTTACCGCACGAAAAATAACTGACGTGTTTAAATGGTGACGTGTTTGGTGAAAGAGAAATAAATAAAATGCACGTAAGAAAGAACACAACGCGATTAGAGAACGCGACAATATTTTCGATATGCGAAATCAGTGGCTTCAAACGCTTTTAACGATACAAGGGTTATATCAGCGTGCTTTGTGACAGAAGGTCGTATTTAATCATCGCTCAGATATTTTTCATGAAGTTGTCTAAAAGCAAGTGTTTTTTACGCGATCCGTTTCGACAATAGGATAGATCACAGAAATCGCAAGTGATATATTTTAAGGGGGGAAAGCACATTAGGAAGCTTATTTTCGGTGATACTTTAAGATTTTTTTTCGTGGGTAAAATGAATTAGAATTGAACAAAATTCTGACATCGTTTTGAACATATTTTGATGAACTGTAATGAATTTTTGAAAATATTTTCAACCAAAAATGACAGAGTTACGCCCTGAAGTCCGCTGACGGTCGTGGTCCAGAGTTTTTCGATTGCGGGACGTGTGCCCATTCCAATTTTTATCTGATATTGAAAAAGTTCTTATTTTACATTGATAACATATTTTGTAAGAATATGAACCTCAATGCAGGTGGAAATAATGAAAATTGAAAGTTTAGCAGCCTTTGGAAAAATTTTCGTCAATTTTCGCAATATTTTTTCATCGATTAAGCAAATAAAAGGCACTTCCAAAATCATGATATCATCTCAAACGTTGGTTCATATTCTTACAAAATAAGTTATCAATGTTGAATAAAAACTTTTTGAATGTCAGATAAAAATTCGAATCCCCACACGTCCCGCAATCGAAAAACTCTGGACCACGACCGTGCTTTCCCCCCTTAAATGTCAAAAACGCCATACGCTATTTGGAAGAGAATTGGAAATGTTTTCCTTAATTTATTGGATAAAAGATCATTCCTATAGCGTGGAACCAACGAATCAAATTGTGAGTTCCTCGTGATATTCCGCACGTGCGAAATGGGGGAAAAAATCATACCAAACTTGGATATTGGCCCAATCAGGTACTTTATCGTTATCTCTATGAAAACATTAAATTTCTTGATATTTAATCCGAATAATATTTGACGATTAAGCTTGGTTGAAAAAGTTTATAGTCAATACCGATGGCATAATAACTGGCCAATTGAACGAAGACTTGCCAGCTAATATCGGTATGTTTTTCGGTAATATTCAGTTTTTTCTTCTATCATCGAATATTTCCGTCTGTGAAACGAGTTTATTCGTTATCACTGGTTATTTTCGACGTTGGTGTTTGGAATTTCACTGAATACAGGTTTCAACACAGATCGTAGTACTGCCGTTGATACTGCTGGAGTTTCCAACAGTCAGGAAGAAGAATTTGTTTGTTATGCTACTGTTACGTTCGGAGCGGAGCGAACGCGTCAAGTTATTCTACTTGTGTGAAGCACAAGCAGTTTTGAAATTTTAAGTTTATTATTTTTTTATGCGGGCAAGATCCGGTCCGTCCTATACAGGGCGTTACCAGGAATTTGGTGGGTCAGGAATTTTATAATGACTTCAATCAGGAATTTTGTTATTCTAACAATATTCGTATTTATTTTGTATGGGCCAATATATAGTGAATCTGTAACGTGAAGACGTTCGGTCAGCTGTGGAAGACCTCTCGTATTCGCGCTACAGGGTGATACAAAAATACTCACAATTTTCGATTATTTCCGCGACACGTCGTCGAATATAACTTCTTTAATCTAGTCACTCTCACACCTACACTCAAACATACAATCTCACACTTACAATTTTTACACTCTTATGACAACGTTCTTATAACTACACGACGCGATAGAGTTCGTGGCAAAACGTAAATCGTAATTAATTCTAGCGAGCACAGATATGAAACCGCGACGCAACACACTTTTCAAGTGCCGTTTGATCCTTTCGTCCTACTGGACGCTTTTTGTGAATCAGGGAGACAAGAAAAGATTTTAAGGTTACTAAGCGGATACTGGGCAAGGAGTTTTCTTTGAGAAGCTCTCGCTTTCAAGACTCGAAAAAGACTGAAGACTCCACTCCCGTATTTTGGTGAGCTCGCGAGTTCAGTCAGAATACGGGGGTAAATTTTGCTTACCCATATCTCTTATTAACCGCGAGAAAATGTGACATGAGACGTTCTCACGTCCGGTCAGCATTTTCACGCGGTTCGCTTAATTCGCGGTATCAAACTGGACTTCGCGACTATAAGCTCGGCGTAGAATTATACGCCGGATACGGTCGCGAGAGTAATATGAGGGATAGCATTGGTGGGAAAGTTATTTGATCCAATTTATTGGATCCAATAACTTTTCTTAAAAGTTGTCATTAGAAATTTCCTTTGCATTGGGCAAAGACACGGAACGTGACAATCCTCCCCCGTTAAGTGTCGACGCCCTCGTCGACTTAGTCATCGAGACAACAACAAAAATGAGTTTTAAAATAATAAAGATAATAATAAAAATCAACTTACATTCGTTGAGGAGTAAATTCCGTTTTCTTACGTCACGATCGTTAAAATTATCAAAATTATTCACTATTTTAGTACTTAGTCACTATTTTCGTCTTTATAATATTATTACTACACTAAAAGTTTAACACTAATTACAAGTAATAACGTTCTTATCACTCGTAATCTTGTGGGTCTTCCCTGTCACTTTCCGCAGCATTGGACAGGAAGGCCCCGTCACCGAAAACTTCCACTAGCTCCGCAAGAGCTCCCGTGAGCTGGGACTGTTGAATCGGTTGGAGAGATGGAATCGCCGAATCCGGTTCAGGCACTGCGAGCAATAATTGTCCCAGATCCGGCTCGTCGAAATTGATGAGATTGGTCGTCGGATCCGAAGTCCATACGACGAAGCCCACCTTTTCGCCCGGACTTAGACTGATCCGGTTCGTTTGTGTCGCAACACTTCTACGACCGGTCGAGTCCGTTTGCGATTCTTTAGCCTTGATTCTCGGCGTCCACCGCGGCCGTCGCAACGACTGAGGTTCGCCGCCACCCGAGGGCCGGAACGTACGGCTCCGTTGCGAATCCACTTTTATCCCCTTTTGTCCTGAAGTTGAATGGAGTTTCTGTGCAACAGTTTCCGAAGTATTAGCAACTTCCTGCTTTTCCGAATTTTCCACAACTGTTGGAACGACGCTGATATCCGGTCGTGATGGTTTATCAGCGCCGCCAACCAATGATGTTTCTTCATGATGCCCTGCGGAGCTCGTACTTGGTTGTGGATTACCGGTGCCATCGGCTGGTTTTCCGGCTTTTTCCCACGCCAGCACGGCGGAGTTAAATCTGTTTATACACACTCCCGCGTGCCTCGCGTATAAACAGGGCTCTATGCCGTTTCCACACAAAGGGCAGATAAAAATTGGTCGGTCCATTCGTACGTTGTACAACATTCTGTCGAAACACTGATCCAGCCCCGGACACTCACTCAGGGGTCGATGACACACCACGCAAATTCCGATGGCGTACGTGAAACGAATTCGATTTTCGTAACCCTTCGTCATTTTGTCTATCCCCTTTTTTTTCTTTTCAAATGTAAGTAAAATTCACAAAATCGCGCAAAAAGTCAATTGTTAATTCACAAAATACGCGCACAAAGTTAATTATTAATTCACAAAATACGCGCACAAAGTCAATTGTTAATTCACAAAATACGCGCTCAAAGTCAATTGTTCAAGTCAAAAAAAAAACAAATACGCGCACAAAGTCAATTGTTAATTCACAAAATACGCGCTCAAAGTCAATTGTTCAACTCAAAAACAGAGACGCGCACAAAACCTTGTTTAACGACACTAATCTGACGAATTTCACAATTGAGATTTTTTTTTTTTTTTTTTTTGAAGTGCTCGCGATCGCGGTCCGAAGGTATCTAAAATACTCTGTAATGACTGCGACTGGCAACCCTCTGATTTTTCTCTATCAGAGTGTGTCGTGGTAGGGATTTTTGGTTTCGGGTGTCAACTTCGCTACTCCACTTCAGGGCTCTGAAGTGGGAGCGAGCGCGGTACAGCACGTACTTTGTTTTCATCTTCACACGCGATAGTGACTTTCTTTTCACTATCGACGGATGCTGACGTCGTTCGGCGTCGAGTATTACTTTGTGTCGGACTGTTTATTTGTCTTAGGCTCTGTGGCTGCTCGACTCTCCTCTTCCTATTACAATCCAAGAAGTTAGCCCAGCATAGCCTTCTCACGAATGTTAAAATATACATACGACTCGCGTACAATATCACGGTGAGAATGAGCAGTCCTTGTGCTATGAATCCGGCATGAATATAAAACTGTTGACTTTCTTTATCTCGCCGATGATTCCCAATGTCTTGGAGACGTTGTTCAACTTCAAAAAGTGATTCTCCATCCTCCTTTAAATTCCATGGAACAACGTTTTGAATTGGTTTATTCGCATCCTTTTCCTGTGGATTCCATTTTAGTTCCCATTTTCTTTTGAGGCCAGGCGCAATCGCGATTACGTCTAGGGAAACTTGGGGCGAATAAAAATATTGCTCGTGGCTCTCTAGCGTCTTTATGCCAGTAAGTGCCGTATTGCGGGTTCGCCCTACACAATCAGCACTGATATGTAATATACCTGCCCCCTCTAATGTAGTCGCAATCTCCACGAGACCAGGGCATAATATATGTATGTTTTCCTTTTCTGAGAATGAGTACAGCCACCCTCCTTGTGAAGCTAGATGTGTCCAGAAAGTGTTATGACGAGGATAAATCCTGACGTCACACTGTCGATACGATTGTGCTGAAGGTCTCATAAGCATAATCAGTTCGCATTGCTCTGATGTAGATACCTCGTTCAGGGGCGTCTCCAGCGTGCAAATGTAGCGTTGCTCAATCCTAATGCATCGATCGATATATGTCGTCTCGGCCAAAAAATAATTTCGTCGATCAGCTGACAGTATTATGTACGGTTTGGCTGGTACGACAACAGCAGATCCGGTGTAATTTTCTTTATTTTGTGGAACTGGCCAAGAATGGATGCGGTACAGGTTGTATGAGACACGATCGAGAAGAGGAATATGTGTTATAATTATGATTCTTCCCGATTGGAATACAAGATCGGTCCTCGCTAGCCGTGCCAATAACTCTCCTCGGATGAGTTCGGGTGCGAGAGGAAATTCGTAGTCGGGCGCGCGCGCTTGAATTTCACGAGAGATGGCCAACAACTGTGCCGATGTCAATATGGCCGGGTCATAACGATTGTCTCTGGCCGCCGTTATGACGCGTAGATACTGTTCACAGGTCGTGATATAACTGTTCACTTTGATTTCCATACGATTACCATAATTTATGAGTTCGGTACGGAAAGACAAATCTGCCACTTCACGAGTCCATGAATTAAACAATTTAAAGATAGTTTTCACCTGTGATTGTAGTTCACTGATTCGCTCAACCTCAACTTCATGTTCACGATGTAAATCTTGCAGCTTGGATTGAGTAATGTGCATTCTTTCACCGATTAACCGAGTAAGATTTGTTTGATCAGAAAATAATCGGTCAATCTGATTGTTCAAATAGGTTGCATCATCTTCGTTTAATGTACCGAAAAGAGATTTACTCAAGGTCCCGACGAATCCAAGAGGAACCGAACGTTTGCTCACTGTTCGCGGTAACGAGTCTTTTGCAAAATTTTTAATTTTTGAATCTTCCGCGATTTCATTGAGATTCGACACTAACGACTTCGCATACGCGATTCGGTTCATGAGATGGTCTGTACGCAGCAATCCGCGGCACTTGTCGTGGATAATGGCGGTAGTATTACCGTCAAGATCACTTGAATTCTCACAAACCTTTAGTATCTCTGATAATTGTCCATCAATAATTGGAAAATCTTTGACGAATTTGTGGACTTCGATGAACGTTATTACCCTCCAATCCATGTGTTGTAAGCGAAGGGGGGATACGCGTTCATAGTAGAGGCCTGGACGATCGTTCACCGGCGTGATGTGATAAGCATTCTCGGGAGTCAAATTACCCCAGGCGAACGCTAGCGTAAATGTAATAAACACGACGAGAACCATTTCGTCGATGGATATTTAGATCTTCGCGTGAAGGCTGTATCTGAAAATGCGCATGTTGTGTTGAGAAAAAGAAACTTTAACTCGATACCACTCGCTACAATTTGGTACATTTCTTATTACGACCATCCACATACATCACATGTGAACGCATTCATATACAGGGTGGTCAATTTATCGTCATACAATTACATTGAACTCGCTTACAATTTTGACTGACTCTTACATTCCTAAACATATGCCAGCTTGACCTTGTCAACATGTTTGCGAATTCTATGTCCATTAGAGGTTTCAACAATTACATTACTACGATCCGAGACATCAATTATTTTGTACGGTCCATGATATTGACAATCGAACTTTCCCTTTCTCGGTTCTTTCAGGATATAAACATTATCACCGACTTTCCCCGAAAAAGGACGAACCTTTCGGTCGTAGTAGTGCTTTGATCTTTCTTTAGCCTTATTTATATTTTCCCCCGCCATCTCACGAATTTCCGATAATCTCTTTATGAGTTCGATGTTAAAGGAATTAAATGTTGACATTTGATTGTCCACGGGGAATTCACTCGGTAATCGAGGTAACTTCCCGTAAACAATCTCGTACGGGGTGAAATTTGTTGCCTCGTGGACGCACGTGTTGTACGATAATTCCGCATAAGGCAACAGCCTATCCCAATCATCATACTGGGTGGCGTATTGCTTTATATACTCTGTTAGCATTATGTGACTTCTTTCAAGCGACCCGTTTGTTTGTGGTCGATAACCGGAAGTCGTTAACTGCTTGATACGGAATATCTTGGCTATTTCTTGCAACACGGTACTTGTGAATGCCGTACCCCGATCTGTGAGTATGGCTCGAGGGGCGCCAAATTGTGTAAACAGCCTGCGAGCCATAGCCTCAGCAATCGTAGTCGCTTTGAGATCCGGTATCGGTTCAGCTAAGCAATACTTCGACAAATCGTCCTGCATCGTTAATATATGTTTATTACCATGCGGAGTGGTCGGTAGAGGACCTACGGTGTCGAGTGACACTTTGTCGAATGTATCTGCGGGTGTTTCCGTCAACAACATAGGCTCTCGAGTCTTTGCTCGCACGAGCTTTTGTTCTTGACAACCTACACAGCGTCTGATGAAGTTTTGGATTTCACTGCGGAGTGAAGGCCAATAAAACCGTTCTCGAATTTTTCGATAGGTCTTTGTGACTCCACGGTGACCTCCAACGAGACTCTCATGAAATTCTTTTATTATTTCATTTCGTTTCTCCGTAGGTGGTGATATTAATTTTCCATAACAAATTGTCACAGCTATTCCCGAATTTTCAAAAACAGTGTGCAACAATTCGACGAATTTACCGTGGGGCAACGCGTCCGTGCAATCGCCGGATCGTGAGATTCGAAACGATTCCACGCCCGCGTCTAGAAGAATTTTTTTCAAGCGTTTCAGTCCTTGAGAAATATCGTCAGTTTGAATTTGATCAAAGTAACGATTTTTAACGATGATACTGAAAATTTTCTTTTCGCCGATAGGCGTGATTGCAATTTGCCCGATTCTCAGATTTTGTCGTTTTATCGCATCTGGGTCTATTTTCCCCAGGTCGGCCAAAAGTTTACCTATAGGTGTAGACAATTCGCCGTCTGCGGAAACGAAATGAACAATATTGTCCGACTTATAAGTTAAACACTCTCGAGTGCCAACTACCGGACGAGAAATTTTTTTGTTTTTCACTTCGGGCTCGCTATCGGAGTCAGACGAAGGAGGAATGATGGCAAGGTCGTCTGGACAATCTCCATTGAGACTCCCGGCTCTGTCTCGTGTTTCCGTTACCTCCGCTTCAGCTGAACGTGACGTAGCCTTACGTCTAGGAAACGGAGTCGAACGAGCGGCAGGGGCACTTTCTTTAGGTGGTATTGACCATCTAACCGTGCGTCGCTTATTTACCGATATGACTGGGTCAACGGAAATACTTCCGTGATCCGTCGTTTCAGGTTGCTTGTTTTCATTTTTTTCCTCTTCATCATCGGCATCCGTTCCGTCCAGAATGATGCTTTTATCGGGAACGTTTGCTCCCTTTAGACTCACGCGTCTGAGGAGTTCACTTTCTGTAACGTCTTTCTCTCGATAAGCTAATTTTTGCAACCGTTGAATTAAATCATCGTCGCAACCTGTTCTATTCAAAGGGTCTGCAGCGTCTAGCAATTCTTGGGCTTCTGGATCAACCTCGTCTCCTTCGGAGACAAAATCAGGCCATTCAAACCCTTCTTTATCCTTATCATTTCGGGAATCACTCTCGAAACGCTTCTCGAGTAAATCTATCGTTTTATCGTATCTGCCAATCGATTCTCGAATCGATGCGGCATCGATTACCGACTTTTGATTTTGTGGATTAATTATTTCGACAACTTCGAACACATCGTCATCTGAATCATCTTGAGGAGGCTCCAGAGTGACAGCGATCTCAGTATGTTTTGACGAAGACGGTACATCGGCGGGATTGGTCGCAGGTGCGACGTCTACATCTTTATCGGTTTTTGTTTTCGGAATGGATGTTATTGGTCGTTTAGGGGGGAGAAGCGGAGCGGGTAACATGCTCCGGTGAAGCCGTTGAATAGGAGGTTCTGAAGCCTCGCTACTTGACTCGACAGTTTCGGGGACCGACGGGACAGCTGGTGACGTTCGTAATCTCGATCGCGTACGCGCCGCTATCGCAAGTGGGTCAGGCGGTACAGGTGGTTTTTTTCGAGTCAAGGCCAAACGTGGCTTGGGAATAGTTTTCCTATTACCTGTTGGAGATGCTCCTGATGAAATAGGCAAAACTTTCTTCAACAACTTTGTATCTTCGACCGACTCCGACGAGCTTGATTCACTTGTATAAGAATCGCTTGATTTTACGGGATTTCGTGACAACGCGTCCGCATTAATATTTAATCGGCCCGGCTTGTAAACGAAATCGTAATCATATTTTCGCAAACGCATTTTCCATCGGTTGAGCCTCTTACCTGGATCGACAGTCGTTCGAATCCATTTTAGAGGCTCGTGATCACTAACGAGTTTAAATTTTTTTCCGTAAAGATATGTCGAGAATTGCTCAATCGAGTCAATAATTGCAAGACATTCTTTCTCCGTCGTTGAATAATTGATTTCACTAGGTTGGAACACGCGTGAATAGTAAGCAACGGGTAAATCATACCCGTCATGTTCCTGAGACAAAACCGATCCCAACGCTATATCGGATGCATCGGTAGTTAGCGTAAAGGGTTTGTTTACATCGGGATATTGCAAAATGGGTTCTTTGCAGAGCGCTTTTCGCAATCGGCGGAAGCTTCTTCTTTCCTCTGGACCCCAAGTAATACCACGACCCTTTTTCAGCAAATCCGATAGAGGTTTGGATAATTTAGCGAAATTTTTGATAAAACGGCGATAATAACCGGTGAGACCCAGGAACTGTCGCACGTTTTTCTGAGTTTTCGGGGTTGGAAAATGTTTCACGGCATATAGCTTCTTTGGGTCCATTCGCAAACCCTCGGAGCTTACAATATGCCCAAGATAAGTAACCTCTCGGCGCAAAAACTCACATTTATCGGGTTCCAAACAAAGATTCGCTTCTTCTAATCGCAACATGAGACGGCGAATTTTCGTTTGATGCTCTTCAAGAGATTCTGCGAATACAACAATGTCGTCTAAATACACGAACATTTCTGTTCCCTGGAGTCCTATCAATACGCGATCCATAAGACGTTGAAACGTTGCTGGTGCGTTTTTCAGTCCTTCTGGCATTCTACTATATTCGTAATGACCATTAGGCGTAGAAAAAGCAGTTTTCTCGGAATCACGTGGATCCATGGGGATTTGTTGGAAACCACTGGCCAAATCAAAGGTAGAAAAATACCTCGCTCGGCCAAGTCGTTCCAAAATCTCTATCATATTTGGTAATGGATATGCGTCGGAAACTGTCTTTTCGTTGAGTTTACGAAAGTCAATCACCATCCGCATTCTTGGTCGACCTTGCGAATCGGGCTTTTTGGGCACGATCCACACGGGTGAATTGTAAGGGGAGCGAGAATGAATGATTACGCCGTCTTGGAGTTTCTTAGTGACCTGTTGTTCTAGTTCACTACGATAAACCGCGGGAAATCGATATTGTTTCGCGTTGACAGGCAAATCATCTATTGTTGGAATTCTATGATAAACCAAATCCGTTCGCGGTAGCTTATCTCCAGGTATTTTATAACGATATGGAAATTCCTCAACGAGTCGACGAACATGCCGTCGCTCAATTTCGTTGAGATTTTCCAAGCGTAATCGTTTCATTATCTCCGATACTCTGTCTTGCGGTGACGACGATTGGTCATTTGACGTTTCGCTGTCTTCAGTGAACGATTCCTCGATATCTGACGAGGTTCGTTCGAAAGGTTGAATTTCTTGAGGACTCAGTTCTATTTCTACGTCCTCAAAACGAGTATTTATCGCTAGTACATGGCAAACACCCTCGTTCCTTGTAACGAGCGCGTCGCCAATAAACACACCATCCAATGTTTTGACCGGTGGCAAATAACCTTCAATTAAATCTTTATTAGTGATCGGCAAGGGAATTTGTTCGCGCATGCGAGCGCGCAACTTGAATTTAAATTTATTTGGAGCTGAGTTTGCGAGGAAAATTTCTTCGGGTTTTTCCGGTTTTCCACCCTCAGAACATAATTTTTGTAAAAATGGTTTTGGGCGGATTGGATCATTACGAGTAATGAGAGCCCTGTGATGAAACGAAATTTCCGCACCTTCGGCATAAAAATATGGTTTTCCAATTAATGCGTCACTATTCAAAGGTAATCTGCGCAAAACATAAAATTTTGTGGGAGTTTCCGAGAAATGAAGATAAACGGCTCCTAGAGTGGGAATATTCGTCTCCTCTAGGCCCGTTACCCAAATTACGTCAGTAGTATCGACCCTGAGATTCTCGTCAAGAACACTGAGTTTAATTAAACTAGTGGCGGAACCCGTGTCAAGGAAAAAGTTTCCCTTTCCTTTACGCAGTTCCGGAGCGGACATTTCCACTACTGGGTCTTCGATTGTGTCTTTGTTGAAGAGGACGAGGCGTTCTCTTCCAGGAACTTCACTGACGGTCGGTGCTCGGATGAGGCCGACGGACTGCGTGATCTCTGGCTCGGTTGGCTCGCCGTCGCTCGGTCGAGGCGAGCCTCTGGGAAGTTTAAATGTGAACCATGGGCTTTAGGTATTATTATATCCGCGGTCTTTTCACGTAGCTGGGGACAGCATGCACAACATGTACATCTATGAAGGCAGCAGTCTTTATTCCCGCAACTACCTGAAACAATCCTGAATCCCTGTTGTTCGGATTTTGAATCCGTTGTTCCAGGAGTTTTAAGGATTCCTGGAAAATTGTGTGACTCCTGAGTACGGCGAGGACTTGGAGAGCGGTATCTTTGAGATCGATCGGGCCAAGGTCTTCGATTATCAGGTGATGGGGTACGCGGATCATTACGAGAGAACAGAACTTGTTCCGCGCCCGCGTCACGACGTCTGCGTTGTTCGATCCGAATAGCTAATCTTTCCGCGATGTCAAATGCGGCTGTCAAGGTATTAGGCTCCTTAGAGTCCACTACCTCGCCTAAATGAGTCGGCAATCCATTGATGAAAGCGTTAAGCGCCATTGCATGTAATGGATCCTGCTCAAGATCTGGAGGATCGTCGTTGAAACGAATTTTGTATGCTGCGCGACCGCCATTCAACAATATACGAATTTTGTCAAAAAATTGCCCAACGGTCTCGTCTCTTTTCATCCGAATCGTGGAAAGCCTTTCTGTGTAATAGTCGTAAGTTTTACCTCGAGCTAACCGTTCTTTCAATAACTGAATTAATTGTTTTACAGAGGTTATTTTGTGCCCATAAACGCAGTTCCTAACATCTCCGCGTAACTTCGAAATTACCGCGCCTATGTATTCGGATTCCGATGATTCTGGGACAAATGCAGCTACATTTTGAATGTCCTGTAAAAAGTCTCTCAAGGGCATATTTTTCCCATCGAATACAGGAATTGATGCGAACCTACTGTGAAGGGTCATGCTTTGCATCAGGGCAGACACGTCTGCTAAAACACGGGTCGAAGCATCTAACTCGCCCGCGTTAGCCCTTGATGTTCCCGCATCATCCTGATCGTGCAGTGGCATGGCGATGGATTCAAGTGAATATTAGTCGAAACGAAAATTCGATTGTCAATGGATCGATTTTTATCTTCTAGCCTCAGCTAGGACTACAAATTTCGGATCGTAAAAATTTAAAATTCCAGATTGAAGGATTTTAATGTAATATTTCGAAATTTTGGGTTGAAAAATATGAAATCTAAAAATTTTGAAAATTTGAAAATTCACCAAATTCCAAGAAATGACCAGAAGTATCCCACTTCTGACACCAATTAACTTGTTACGTTCGGAGCGGAGCGAACGCGTCAAGTTATTCTACTTGTGTGAAGCACAAGCAGTTTTGAAATTTTAAGTTTATTATTTTTTTATGCGGGCAAGATCCGGTCCGTCCTATACAGGGCGTTACCAGGAATTTGGTGGGTCAGGAATTTTATAATGACTTCAATCAGGAATTTTGTTATTCTAACAATATTCGTATTTATTTTGTATGGGCCAATATATAGTGAATCTGTAACGTGAAGACGTTCGGTCAGCTGTGGAAGACCTCTCGTATTCGCGCTACAGGGTGATACAAAAATACTCACAATTTTCGATTATTTCCGCGACACGTCGTCGAATATAACTTCTTTAATCTAGTCACTCTCACACCTACACTCAAACATACAATCTCACACTTACAATTTTTACACTCTTATGACAACGTTCTTATAACTACACGACGCGATAGAGTTCGTGGCAAAACGTAAATCGTAATTAATTCTAGCGAGCACAGATATGAAACCGCGACGCAACACACTTTTCAAGTGCCGTTTGATCCTTTCGTCCTACTGGACGCTTTTTGTGAATCAGGGAGACAAGAAAAGATTTTAAGGTTACTAAGCGGATACTGGGCAAGGAGTTTTCTTTGAGAAGCTCTTGCTTTCAAGACTCGAAAAAGACTGAAGACTCCACTCCCGTATTTTGGTGAGCTCGCGAGTTCAGTCAGAATACGGGGGTAAATTTTGCTTACCCATATCTCTTATTAACCGCGAGAAAATGTGACATGAGACGTTCTCACGTCCGGTCAGCATTTTCACGCGGTTCGCTTAATTCGCGGTATCAAACTGGACTTCGCGACTATAAGCTCGGCGTAGAATTATACGCCGGATACGGTCGCGAGAGTAATATGAGGGATAGCATTGGTGGGAAAGTTATTTGATCCAATTTATTGGATCCAATAACTTTTCTTAAAAATTGTCATTAGAAATTTCCTTTGCATTGGGCAAAGACACGGAACGTGACACTACTCCTGAATCACCCCCCCCCCCCCCAAAATGCAGAAAAAATTAATGCTGACGATAATGTTTCCGGAGGAGATAATGATTCTTCCGTGAGAGTTTCTTCTACACTATGAAATTTCCTCATGTTTTTTTAATATAAATATATTTTGAATACATTGGAATGGATTACAGGAAGTAATAAAATCGTTGAACGTTCATAACCCATCTGTTATAACAAATAGTTTTTATTTTTCTTTACATTTTCCCAGTTATGGATTCTCCTGGTGTTTCTTTTTACTTATTCATCAATCTATTTGCAACCCATCTAGGTTGAATTAATCCCAGGAAGTGGTGTCAAATTGTCGCCAAAATTGTTGGAAGAAATAACTGGCAAATTTCTTAAAGATCCTCGCCGATTAGTGGGAGCACTCCTGAAAATTTTAATCGGCAAAGAAAACTTGAGGAGTATGAGCCTCGTGGCGACTACTAAATATGCAGCGATTCCGGAAGAGGTGAAAAACGCAGTTGAAAGTTAGTAATTTCGAGTCATTTTTTTTTTAAGCTTTGTTTTCATTTATTACTGTTAATTATTCCTGTCCATCTGCCGTACGAATTAAAAGAAAAAATTCCTCATCAGGATACCAATGGGAAACGGTTTCCGAAGAACTTTGACTGTCACCAGTGCAATTCAAAAGATGCTTGTTACAATTGTGTTCCAATTTGAGAACCAGGAAGTGATTCCCTGCCCTATTAAAATTCCGTTCATATTCCACAAATTTTTTGCCCATAAAATAAAAATAAAAGCAATTAATTTTGTTAATTTTGTTAATGTTCATATCTCGGGCTGTAATTAACATATTTTAGTTTTTTTTTTTAACTCTGCGTCTCGTCAAGCCCCTTTAGAATCTTCAAGAATTTTCAAATTCTGTTAATCATTTCTGGAGTTATTGCTATTTGTTTATGAGCAAAAAATTTAAATTGGCAAAAAACGAAGGTTTTTATTAACGATTTTTTTTTTAAATCGATCAATTTTTCAAAATGTTTCATGATTCGAACCACCTTAATTTTTTTCTACGTTGTGGGCCTGCTATGTAAGATTTTATGAGCGGGTATTTTTTTTTCGAAGATCGCGAATTGTTGCTAAAATATTTGACGTAGATTGATAAATATGGCACGACTATCTCGGGCAAACAGTTTCCTGCGTGATGTCTACATTTCAAATTGATATGTTCATCAATTGCACAGAAAACTTGAAAAAATTAAAATAAAAAATCCATTGTTTAATTGCAATTTACGGTTAAACTAACAAAGATACGTAATTTTTCATAGAAACTATTTTGTCAAGGACATCGCGGCGCACAACTTTTGTACGAAACATTTTTTGATAAAATGCATTCCAAGGAAGTTAACGTGGAAGAACCGTGTTTTCATTGTTTAAAAAATCTCTCCTGGCCAAAATACAACTCGGATTTTTACGAAAAACTAGGGGCATATTCGGGGGGGGCCCATACTACCTATAAAAAAATTGGCAATATGCTAGGTCAAAATGCAAATCGATTGTATATTGCGACTGGACTATTAAGGACTGATATCATTGGTCCTTTATAGTCATCATCACACTCTGGCAGCTGCGGCGGCAACTCAGTGTTGACACTCGATGGAAGAAGCGCGCCGTGACACCTGGTGGTAGTCTGTGGATCCTCGTTGGCGAGTTCTGCAGTATCGTACCAGAAAGGAGGGAGGGCGACGAAGCTTTTCGTCGTCTGATCCATCACCTTAACACCTGGCCAGCCGTGAACGTTGAATCATTTTTTTCTTCTTTTGAACTTGGAATTCTCACACCAAACGTAACACGCAGGTATATCTGAAAATATTAAAGTTTTTGCGAAATCATCCATTTGACATCATTTGAAGAAAGCTAGAAGTGTTGTTGTTGTTGGCAGATTGTTGACCTTTTCTGTAAGGCTTACAGGGGTAAAATACACCCTTTACCCATTTTCATTTTCTCATAAGTCTTGTGGCGGTCCGCCACTTCTCGCCTAAAACATGCTGCCGCATGTTTTACGCAACAAGAAGTCTGCCGTTTAGATTTGCGTACTAGGAAGCAAAGCGATGGTCTTTATTGGACATTTGAGATCACGCGCAATGTCTAATCAATCTAATTTAAAAACTTTACATGTGCTCGCGAGCTGTGCGCATTTTCGAAATAAGCGCCACGGGACGCGAGGACGCAGTGGCGACGCCAGAGGCTAGAGCGCGTCAGCCAAGCGAAGGGCGCAAGGATTTCGCGCACTTCGGCATCCCCACCTCGCCCGTTACCGCCCCTAATTGGAGATTCATGCGAGAGACGCGATCGAAGACAGAGACCGAGCGTAACTGTCACGCAGGGAACACGGGCATAGAAAGAGCGTTCAATATTGTATCAAAGCATACTGTTGTAATTATTAACATTAGTAGGCTAAGGGCCACAGACTGTAGCTAGGACGAAAATACAAAAGTAAGGTTGATAACAAACGCAAGACGAAGTGTTTCCTTTCGTTCGAGGCGGATAACCTGCCACGCTGCCCCAAGGCCGCGTCGAGGCCAGCCTGTGTAAGCAAAGAAAAGTGCTTTGGAGATAAGAGGGTGTAAGTCTGGAAGTTTTATGAAGAATAAAAAGCGTCAGTAGCACATTTGTGATTGTGCCCGCATGTTACCTATTGGTGACGGTTCCTTGTCTCTCTAATTTGCGCAAACGCGAAGTATCCCGAACATTTTCTCTTAAACCCTATCGTTTTTGGGTTATTTTGAATTTTTCAAAATCTATCGTTTTTAACGAAAAATGCGATAACTTTTCGAAAAAAAATCGAAAAAAATATCTAAATGAGGGAAATTGAAGCCTCATGTATTCTTTTTAAAACTCCGCTTTGTAAATTCGGATATATATATTTTTTTTTTCAGAGTTATCCAACTTCAATTGCGGCAAGAAATATCGTTTGGTGTATTCAAACTTTTGAGCGGTAGTATAGAATAGAGAGTATATACTGTTATAGGAGTATATACTAGATCATACAATTATATGTTTAATTGTATCTTATTTATCGTCGAATAATGATGCAGGTGTTAGAGTATACCTTCCAATCGTACATAATTAAAAAGGGTAAATTGAAAAATTCCATGGGGGGCCTAGCACGAACCCAGGACGTAACAACTGAAAGATCCTTCCCTAATACTTCCAGAATTTCTTCCTCCATTTCCGGTTCGATCTCAATATTTTGTTTTTCTCTATTCTCCAGGATTCCATTTCAATTATTCTCTTCTCTTGTAAAACATTAAATATTTGTCCCGTAAGAACTTTACACAGATATTATTGAGGTTACAAGTTGCGGTGTGCACTTTACTCTGCTACGCGCTAAACTTTTGTTTCGCCTCTCGTGCGAACTCAATCTGCAAATTGTTAGGCTATGTTTTGCCTCTTGTGCAAAATCAACCCAAGTTTTTACGACTATGTCGTCCTGTTCCTCATTCTTACTCACTCTGAAGTTAATTTCCTTCGAGTTGAGGTACTGTTCCATTCTCGGCGGCCAATCTACTTTTTTTTTGGTAATGAGTTGGTTACATACTAATTTTTTTCGTGACACGTTTGGAAAAGATGTGGCGTCTTTTGCACTAGAAAAAATTAAGAAGCATTCCGATAAAATGGCAGAGAGCAACAAAAGACTTTGAATCCCTCTAAAATTAGTGGCGATATCGTACAAGAAAGGGCGTCCTACTATGTAATTTCGAAGAACGAGGCATGGGATATACTTGTGATTTTAGTCAGGGAGCTCCTTTTTCTCAAATCAACGTTTTCCGTGTTTTCTTTTAGAAGAGGGGAGGTAGGGGAGGACTCGGGTAATTTATTGTGACACCTCTCGGATACAGGATACAAACAAATAGGATACAAAAAAGATACAGGAGTCAAACAAACGTACGGGTCGAGGGTTTTTTCCCCGTTAATTTCATTGTACATTTGATATCAAGAGACTCGGTAGAGTCTCGATACAAGTACATTTGACAGCTCTGTCTGTCGTCTGCTTGCCCGAGGCTCTTCCGAGTATATTACCTCTGAATAAAACGATTCGCGGCACTGCACGTAGTCGTAACTTCTTTTTAGTCGAAGCATTTTTCTCTTTTTTCTTTTTCTGTTCGTGAAGGTCCAAGTCAAGGAAGAAAAAATTACTTAAAAATTAATGTGGGCATCGACATAATACTATAATTGTTTACTTGGGTTCTGAATTTGGATGGTACGATTTTAACGTTTTTTTTTTTGGTTCGAATGAATTAACAACATAAAAACCGATCGATAATTACAAATAGAAAAAAGCGATTGCACAAAAGTTTCTACCTATTTCATCAACAAAACAATTACTTGTTTCAACTTATCAAGTTAATATTGTATCAAATATCGCAATTGCAAGAGACATTATTGATCATTGACCGCAAAACAGATAAGATCAGAAGATTTTGATCAAATTTCGTAGGAATTCACTATATGCGGAAGCATTTGTTCGTATTCTTTTATCATTTATAAAAACATGAAAGTCGACAATTCAGATCTTTCAACAATAGAATGATTGCCATCAATTGCGAACAATTTAGACGATTTTAATTCCTATTTACGTTCGATCATAGTAGATGACAATTTTTATTCCTTTCTGTCTGCATTCCAGGTTACCAGAACTTCTGAAATTAATCGTACCTTTAGTAATTATACAAATAAAGAATATCGCTGCAAATTGTTCGAGTTACAAGGAAAATCATGATTTTTTGCAATCTCCATTCATTTCAAAAATTTGCCAGCCATGTTGATGATAGTACGGTCTAAATGAGCATTTTTGCAGATTCAAATAAACATTGATTTATTTCCAGATTCAGTTTTATCCAATGCAATATGTTATTTCATTCAAATAGATAGTTTTATTTTTCCGCCTCTTTAAGTAACCAAAGTTACTAAAAACGTTACTCTTTAAGTAACGAAAGTAACTAAAAATGAAATACCAACTAGTATACCAAAAGCAGGTCTTGAATTCAATGAGCAAATAAATTTGAATATGCATGTTTGTTGTAAGCTGCAATATATGATGTATTCAGAATCCGATAATATTCGTGGATCAAGATTCAATTAGAGTGAGTCACGTTTGATAATTCTGGGTGACGTGGATGAAGAAAACATCAGTTAGACTTGTGATAAGAATTTCTTATGAAGACCAAATGTACTTCCCCATTTCTGCATTCACTGTCGCGAACGATAAACCACAATAATGGAAAATCATATATCGATGAGCGTCAATATTTATCATCAGATAAAAAAACAATTCAAACGCTGCTACGAGCCAGGAAGTGAAAAAATAAAATAAAACAGGGAAGAGCATTCGGTGGTAGGTGTGTAAGACGAATCAACGAGGAACATTTGAAATTTGTGACATTCGACTTACGATGAAGTTGGCCTTCGTTAGTTTGTCAGTTTCGTTAGTTTTAACATTTGGAATTTGTGGTACGTGATGACAGATCTTTATTATAATGAATAATTGCATTTACTACGTTCAATGTCATACCAGTGTCATAACAATTAACAGTGCCAAGTCATAACAGTTTAGTGCTGATCTGTAAAAATGCTTGCGTCGATCGTTAGGAGTCGTGAGATTCGGTAAAAGCAAAAATTTGCATTAATTTATGTCCATTTTACAACCGCGTCCGATTTTGTTGAATTCGTCGGAGCAGTGAGTTAGTTCAGAGGTTTCAAAAAAGTTGATTCTAGGTATTTTTTCACGAATGCAAAGAATAGTTTACCTTTGTAAAACTTGACACACGCCAACGGGTCGTCAAAAAAAATTTCATCATTATATGATAAAGGAATTATATACTGAACATGAACAAAATATTTCGTTACAGAAGTTTTGAATTTGCGCGAGCTTTGGAATCTGCGATTACCTAAATGAAAAAATTCAAAAAAGTTTTCTTTTCAGCCCTTTTTTTACAGTTGTCAAACTAAACAAAAAATTCTAGAAACAAACAGTAAACACTTAAAAAGGACTCATTGAGCCTTAAAGTGACTGTTATGAGCCAAATCTCTATCACTTTTTTTAGTAATCTCTTCTCTAAATCCGTAGTTTCACCAATTCCTGACCAAATTTGTGCGGAGAGTCTGGACTTAACATAATAAATAATGTCTTTTGAAGCTACATAACTGAGTGAACTTTCTTGATTGTTTTTCGAATCTTCCCGTCAAGCCTTTTCAGAGATAAATAAAATAAACTTTTTTCTTCAAACCTCGGTCGAAAGTACGCACTTTTCGCAGGGATTTCGAGGCAGGAAGTTCGACATTCTTGCATTGACCAAAAAAACACGATCGCCCTTTGTGCGGGACGAAATTTTTTTTCCTGCACCCCTGTCACGACTACCGCCAGTGACTTGTCTCTAACCTTTTTTTGGTTAACGTCGAAGCTGCGTTTATATATATATATGTGTATATTATATTTTATATTATAATATAGAGAAATATGGGGAAAAATGGGCCCCTTAAAAATTAAGCTAGATGTATCGGTTTACACGCGACCTTGACGATACTTTCATATCCCAAAATTCATTTGTCTAACTTATTTTTGATATCGTGTAAAACGAAATTTATGAGGCAAAGTGGGCCCTCCCTCGCGAGAAAAATTTTGGGGTCTAACTTATCTCTTTTTTTTTTGTCAAAATTAACTTCGAATTCAATTGTAATCGTTTGCCGCACTTCGTTTTCAATTCCGTAAGTACACTTGAGCTCACGAATTCCGTGAATCGGGCCTGAGTTTCGTTGCCGATGATGCGTCGATGCGATTTTTGCATGTCATGTAAACAAAATAAACTTTTTTCAATAGTTTGTGAATTGAATGCTACTTTGGAGCCCACTTTGCCGAAAAATATATAAAATATTGGCTAGTCCGCTTTCCCCCAGGGGCCCATTTTGCCCCATGTCCCCTACTTGTTTTGTTATTGACAACTTATAATTTGAAAAGAAAAATGAATTAGTTATTATTTTTGTATTCGTATTTGTATTTGCTTTTCTTTTGTATTTGATGCCTGCCCCCGGCCAGCTGGCACTCGCTTCGCTCGTGCCGACTGGTATTTGAGTACGTGAATCTATCGTGAATATATCGCGAATCTATCGTACTTTCGACCGCCTATGAAGAAAAATAGTATACACTACACGGGCAGAAGTTTGGAAGCCCTGAACTGCGCAACATGCCCTCGGCTTCGCCTCGGGCATGAAGTTGCGCAGTGCAGGATTTCCGAACTTTCTGCCCTTGTAGTGTAATATACTATACCAATTTGAAGATGAATCGATCACAGAGATATTGAGCGTTGGCTAGGGTTTCAGTTTCGAATGGAAAAAAGTTAGTGATTTTTGTAAATTTGTTAACACCAGAATTTCAAAAATTCGTAATTTTCATTTTTTTTTGTGTTTCCCCATCTCTATCCATAAATCTCCACTGCCAATTTGTAATTGGCCGCTTTTTTTCTACCAATTTGAATGTTTTTTTTGTTGTTGGAACTTTTTTTTGTTCGAAAATTCGTGAAACAGAGAGTTAATTACGTATAGTATCATATTCACTGAACCACCATGAGTACGAATGAGGTTGTTTCGACTTTTGGAAGAAGTATTTCGTAGAAATGGTATTTTTGTTGAATTTTCCGTTCCGATGAAGAAAAATTTCACCTCTGAAAACTCGAAACAGGGTAATGAATAAAGCATCAATGGTATTCTTGGCCACGTTTTAAGATTATAGATTTCAATGCTTAATGTAAATGAGATGTTCACTAGTTTCATTTTGAATTTTCATTTTTGTAAATTTCCAGATTTCCTGAAACATCAATTGTTTATTCTCAGCTGATTATTCCTTGAGGGGTTACACTACCCTCGGCGACTAAAATAAGTCTCGGTATTTGTAACCTTTTGTGGCTACACGAATGCATATTTCAGATATCTCTGTTTACACTTTTTAGTACATGTTTTCAGCTTTATGAATGTATGTTTCAAATTAAAAAACATTGATAATCGGCGGAAATACACGCTTCCATGCCCGTAAAGTATTTTTCGTCTATCTCCAATTTGCGGGAATCCTAACAACCGCAAAGTTCATTTAAAATTGAAACGATGGAGATATGTGCTCGACTTGGATACACATACTACGTAAGATTTTCGCGAAAAAACGAAAATTAATTTGTGGGATGATGCAGAAATTTATGTTTGTATCAAGAATCGCGGTAACTACTCGATACAAATAAATTTACTTATATCTGTCTGTCAAAGACGAGTTCACTACAAGACTCTTTTACACCAAAGACCGAGATTCTCAACTTTTTCTGAAAACGTTTAAATCTGGTTTCCGGAAAATTTATCAAATTATAGCGCTTTGGTGAACATTGCGAGTTCACTTTTTTCCCCTATCAAACGTGCCAAACTAGAACTGTGTAGATTGAACTGGTACTGGAGGTATTTATATTTCATATTTTAACACGTACTAAAAATTTGTGAATTTTTTTCGCACACATTTTTCACGCTCGTATGTTTTTTTTTTGCAATCGCCGTTCTACGGGTTAAATTTCTGGTGACATTCGATGAATGCAAATATTACAGCCGACCATACCGCGTTTGGTTATAAAGATCGCATAAGTGACAGCTGATTAAGGGGGGAAAGCACATTAGGAAGCGTATTTTCGGTGATACTTTAAGATTTTTTTTGTGGGTAAAATTAATTAGAATTTAATAAAGTTCTGTTTCTGTAAGAATATGAACCTCAATGCAGGTAGAAATAATGAAAATTGAAAGTTTAGCAGCCTTTGAAAAAATTTTCTTCAATTTTCGCAATATTTTTTCATCAATTAAGCAAATAAAGGCACCTTCAAAATCATGATATCATCACAGACGTTGGTTCATATTCTTACAAAATAAGTTATCAATGTTGAATAAAAACTTTTTGAATGTCAGATAAGAATTGGAATGGCCACACGTCCCGCAATCGAAAAACTCTGGACTATGCCCGTCAGCGGACTTCGGGGCGTAACTCTGTAATGTTTGGTTGAAAATATTTTTAAAAATTTATCACAGTTCATCGAGATATTATTAAAATGATGTCAGAACTTTATTGAATTCTAATTAATGTTACCCACGAAAAAAAAATCTTAAAGTATCACCGAAAATACGCTTCCTAATGTGCTTTCCCCCCTTAATATCAACCCCGGGAAAAAAAACCTTGGACAAGTACATTTGTTGACCCCCGTTTCCATTTTTTTCACAGAAAAAAAAACTACCCAAATGTACAAAATTCTTGAAAAATTGGCAAGATCGAGAATGATTTACATTCAGCATTAAAACTTATAATATCAATAATAGGACAAGTATTTCATTGTCGCTTGAGGATGGAGTATTTAAAAAAAAGCAAAAATCAGTTGGTTATTGAAAAAAGTTATCAATGCACAAAATTAAAAATCGGTCAAAAGACCAGAGTCGAGAAAAAAATCGAGATAAAACAAAACGTGGGGAAAAAAATTTCAAACGAAAAAAATTAAATTGAAAAATAGTTTCGGCCGAAGTACTTGGCGAGAATTCCAGGTGTCCTCATTTTGAAAAAAATCATACTTCAAATTTTGAAGGATTTATGAAGGACCCCAGAGTTTGAAAAATTGGGAATGAAAAAAAATTTTGAGTGTCAATCCTCGATAGAGAAAGAAAAAGAAAATTGAATTCAGAAAAAAATTAAACGACACCTATGAATAATTACTTTGTAATTTTTTTCAAAAACTACATAAAATAAATAAATAAATCAATACAAAAAAATATGCTACTTGGGCCATTTTGATATATGGGCCTATGCTTCTTGGGCCAATAGCATATTTTTTTGTATTTATTTATTTATTTATTTGATGTAGTTTTTGAAAAAAATTACACGGAAATTATTCATACGTGTCGTTTAATTTTTTCCTCAATTAAATTTTTTTTTTTTTTTTATCGCGGATTGACACTTGAAATTTTTTTCTATGCCAATTTTTCAAACTCTGAGGTCCTTTATAAATCCTCAAAAATTTGCAGTATGATTTTTTCCACAATGAGGACACCTGAAATTTTTTTTTTTGTTTTCAAACAAAAACAAACATAGAACGAAGAGTCTGCCCACTCTGCGGTGGGCGACATTTCATTCGGAATGGATTGAAGTTTGTTTTGAGTGAAAAAAACAAAAATATTAAAAATGGCGAACCTTGAGAAAAATGAGATTTTTCTCGAAAAAGTAAAATTTCTTACACATTTTTATATCTGCAAATTGTCTGTATTTTTTTTCAAGAAGTACATTTGAAAATGAAAATTAAAAAAAAAAAAAACATTCCGATAATTCCATTTTTGAGAAAGTTATAGCCCTTTGAAATAAAAAAAAAACCATTTTTTTGAAGAATTTATAACTATTTTTGAGTTGGGTAATATTTTTTTTTTCAATGTCCTGAAAAATCCTTTCAATGAGGTAGAAAAGGATTAAAAAATTTTAGCAAAATCGAAAGGGTCGAGTTCAAAAGTGGTCGATTTGGCGTGGAATGCCCCATATATAACACCGTTCCGAAAATTTGCAAACAAGTTGAATATTTTATTTATGTCAAAAATGCTCGGTTGAATATTTTCACGTTATATCATACTACATAACATAAAATATTTAATTTCAAAAATGCTCCTTTCAGTGAGCATTTTTGACATTGAGATTGATGAATTTTCCCATGCGATACTATTCAATATTTTGTTTAAATGAAAACCTCATCCTCTCATAAAGGAAGCGTTGTCACGAAATCTCGAAGTGCGAGTCATTTTTGAAGCTGCTATAGACGTTTTTTGTTTGGTTATCGATGACGTGCCTGGAGTTCGCTAAGGTTGCGTATTTCAGATCATAGAAAAGAGGAGGAAATGAATTTATTTAGGGACACCAGTGAAGTAATGGAGAAATGTAGCAAGAGCAATACCGTTATTGAAAAAGGCATAACACAATTGAAGACAGGCGCGCGCGGTGACCCTAGTCTTATTAGAATGTGCCAAATTTATTTCTTGAGACACATTTCTAATAAGACTTCTACTTTCGAGTTACATACAATCTAATAGACTATTCGAATGAAAAATGCATGAAAGCTTGGATTCACACGAATAATATTTTTATTTTTTTCCGTCTTTTTTTATGTGATGAAGTTTAATCAATAACTAAATCCTCTTTAGAGTAGTAACGCATGGAAAAATTCATGAGTATCAAGATGGATATTTTGTTTTGGTACAACGTCAGCATATGCAAGGTTTCATACATACATTTTTCCTTACGTTATTATTAATAAAAAAAATTAAGGGGTCATCTTTACGAAAAAATTCGTAAGAAAAAATTTTTTTGGCCTGGAAACAGTGTGTAACCCCTTAATGGAAACTGTAATGTATAAAAAAAATACCAAATCACATAACAATTGACGGACAACAAGGAAAGAAATCGAAGGACAAAAAAACAGCATAAATGCTGTAAAATAAGCTGAAACCCCATACATTTGCTCGCACCAATAGCAACTTCTGTGAAAGTCTCAAAGAAAAAAAAAAAAAAATACGAATCCCCAAATGAAACTGGAAAAACGCTGGCCCTCACGGTACAACCTTCTAATAATCATTTCCTCTCTCAATCTTTTCTCACAGAAAGCGTAAAAAAATTAGGGCTCAAGAAAGTGAAAAGAGAGACCGCTCTAAAGAAATTATTAAAAGGAGACAAACTGCACCTAAAAATGGTAACTTAATAGTACAATCAATAATCAAGGACATTCATTCGCACCACCAAATCCAAATCCCTACAAAACCTGGAAAAACCGGTTTTCAAAGGATCATCTCCCAAAAATAGTCGCTTGAAAAAATCTTTCCGCACAGAAGGCCTTGAAAAGTAGAAGGAGATACCGCTCTGAAGTAGTTATCAAAAAGAGACCAATCGCACCAGAAATGATAACGTAATCCTCGCAAAAAGAAAAATTGGTGCTTCTCAAAACTGCAATAAATCAATTTAAATACCCCAATGCTTGGATGGCCAAGTACATCGGAATGAAGCATTTGTTTATAAAGTATTTGAATTAATATTCTACGGTTCGGGAGTATAAGCAAAATAACTCTCTAAAAAAAAAATCTCAAAAACTGAGCAAATAAGCACCTAGTTCTTGTCCGGCCCGAAACAGCTATCGCGATTTGAAATGGAAAGGCCTTTATATATTTTCCGGATTGGGCCGGACAAGCACTCTTCTTTTAAAAATCTTTTTTTTCCTGACTTTCTATGAATATCTCTTGTAATGATAAACTTCAGTCCATTATACTACTAGCGGTTTTTCTAGGGTTTTAATTGGGCGGAGGGTGGGTGGGGAGGGAGGGGGTCAATATTATTCCTGGGGTTCTACCTGGTAGAGATCTTGTCGAGTACTTTGGCGGCGGGCTTTTTTCTTGAACCAATTGTGCTTTATTTTGTGTTTGGTAGTGTTTGTAGTGTTTGGTAGTGGCGCAGTTCAGGGCTCTCAAACTTCGGCCCGTGTTGTGTATACTATTTTTCTTCATATCAATTTTTTTTTCAGACATTGCTTAAGCAAATTTTCGGTGTTTTATTTTTATTTTTTTATGATGATCTCTGTATTAATTTTTTTGTGCTCTAAATGCAGATTGCACAGGTATTGGATGATGCTGTAGTTCGAGAAAAATGTACACACGCGGAAAAAAAATTAGAGAGCTTCCTTGAGTTATTCGTGGGCCCTTTTTTGTATTTCCAGCTCAAAATGACAAGATTATCGAATCTATAAAAGTAAACTTTTTGATTATCCTCTAAAGGAAAGGTGCGAGTGTTCGACGAAAACGTATTTTTCTTGAAATGTTAATACTTGAAGTATGACGAACTAAATGGATTGGTGACGACTCAAGAGTTTAAAAAAATATATATATTCGGCATCCTACTGTACGACTTTAATGCAAATACTATTCAGCGGATTGATCTTACAATAATGTACCCAAATTCTATAAAATCTTTTTATTCAAATGAAGCAACAAAGAATGCGATGTTCATTACTTTTCCATTAGCTATAAAATGAATTTTGTCGAACATTATACAGTTTCTCAATATGTTGTCGGCTATAGTTGAAGATTTTTACTCAATTCTATTGAAAAAAGATTGACATAATTCAAAGCCTGCAAATTCATCGTTTTCCGTGAAAATTTAAAGTAGGTTCTTACTGAAAAATAGCTACTCCGTACAATTTCTGTACATATTACCTGGAGTTTCCGTTTTCATACATTCTGTACAATTGAAATGTTATTTTCCTTCTTATAATTATTATCCTATGCCTTACGTAATAAAAAGCTCGATGTAAAAATATTGTTTTAATAATGTTCAACAATGGAAGACTCGTAATTCGTTATACTTTGATGTCTAATTTTGTTGACAAGTATTCCTGATATTTTCTTTGTCTCAAGGTTCAATCTTTTAGAGAAAGACGATTTGCTTTGGTGTTTGTGTCAGAGCATCGTGAAAGTTTTTCTTCAATATGTCCATTAATGCATTCAACTTTATTGCAAAACCTTTTGATTTAACGCTTGAGTTCCGTTTTAACACCTGGTGTTTGCGTCACTAACCAAGTAAAGAGTTTAATTCCGGAAAACGGAGATGGCACATAATGAATCCCTCGTCCGCCATTGAAAAGAAACATTTTTAAGAAACCAGGTAGAAATACCTTGTCTACAGGTAACCGCTTCCATTTTTCTTGTTTCATTTCAGATTCCATAGAGGAAAACAAAGAATCTTTTGTGGGTGCTAACGTTGAAAAGTTATCCACACCAGAAGAGTGTGCGCGTCAGTGTATAGAAGGCGAAGAGCGAAAAATATGTCACTACCATTTCACAGTAGAATATTTTGCGACATTGACGCAAGCTTGCAGTTTGTGCAGATCCAACACAACGACAAGGTTAGAACCAGATTGTCAATGCATAACGGCTGATGGATTCGAGACATCAAGTATTATAACGGCAAACAGAATGTATCCAGGACCGGCAATAATGGTTTGCCTAAATGATTATGTGGTCATTGACGTTAACAATCAAGTACCAGGCAATGGGCTGACGATTCATTGGCATGGACTATTCCAAAAGAATTATCAACATTATGATGGTGTTCCGTTCGTAACACAATGTCCGATACAGGAAGGTACTACATTCCGATATCAATTCAGAGCGAATAATGCTGGCACTCATTTCTGGCACTCACACGTCGCCCTTCAAAAAGTCGATGGTCTCGTGGGACCATTCATTGTTCGGCGACCCAAAAATCGAGAACCTTATAATCACCTCTGGGATTATGATGGACTCGACAATGTTGTTATGATCACCGATTTGATTCATGACAGTGCTGAAGATAGGTTTCCTGGTACTTTAGTTTGCAAAGCTGGACAATTACCAGACAGTTTTTTCATCAACGGATTGGGCCAATGGACGGTTTGTACCACTTCTTTCATTTAGAAACATTCTCTCATCACTTTGTATTAATTCAATAATTCGTAATGCTGAACGGAAGGAGCGGGAGCCCCGGAAAATATTTTTTTTCAGATATATTTATGTCTAGGTTTCATATTTCATGCGAACAATTATGAGGTCAAACGCTTGATTATTTCATAAACTAGTTTTTATAGTACATTACGCTACAAGGGCAGAAAATTTGAAATTCCTGCACTGCCTGTTCTTGCCCAGCAAGAAGCATGTTGCGTGTTGACATGAAACTCCAGCATGATACGCAGTTCAGGAATTTCAAACTTCGGCCCGTGTAGTGTATACTATTTTTCTTCATGGCCGGTCGAAAGTACGATCGTTTTTCGATCGCGATAATTTCATGATTTGCTTTTCTTTTGTATTTGATGCCTGCACCGACAGTTGCCGATACGAGTGCCAAGTGCTGCTGGTCAGGGGCAGGCATCAAATATAAAAGAAAAGCAAATGCAAATACAAAAATAACAACTAATTGTAACGCGTACCATTTTTTTTTTTTTTTTAAATTTTAGATTATATAAAAATAACGAAATAAGTAGAGGAACACTTTCCTTCATTTTTCATATTTTTTTCACACAACTCGAATTTTCCTCAATTTCGATGAGCAAGTGTGTAAATTATTTAGAATCGTCGAAAGACCATTTTTTTTTAAGGAGCCTACTCCACCACATTCATTTTTTGTTCACGATATCGAAAATAAGTCCGTTGTGTCACGTTCCGTGTTTCGATAGATATTTTTGTTTTGCTCATTTTGAAGAAAATTTTTAAGAAGATTTTTATGACGATTTTTAAGAAAAGTTATTTGATCCAATAAATTGTATCAAATAACTTTACCACAGATTTGCGATCGCTCATCAAGAGACTCGGTAGAGTCTCGGGACAAGTACATTTGACAGATCTGTCTGTCGTCTGCTGGCCCGAGGCTCGCCAGAGTATATTATCTCTGAATAAAGTAAATTTCGGTGGTGGGGGTAAAAAGTGAAAGTCATTTTCTCGAATTACGAAGCTCAGGAGACAGATAATGACTTGAAAATTGGTTTCGAGACTAATTAAGAAAAAATCTTTTGATTGAGCCTGAAATCAGCACGATTGATGCCGTATTTGCTGAGAAAAAACTTTGCACAGGCTCAAGATTATGCAAAAATTCTGACACATCGAAGAATATGACGTGTCTGTATATGCGCGCAGACGACACAATCAAAGGCGTTTTG
>JACEOJ010005436.1:1074-11551 GCA_013761285.1 Campoletis sonorensis | reverse complement strand
TCTCTCTCTCTCTCTCTCTCTCTCTCTCTCTCTCTCTCTCTCTCTCTTGCTTCAACCCTCTCTGGTGTCGCTCAAGGCGTAGATGAATTAAACGTGTGGTACGCTAAACTTGACTCCGCACACTATGAAATTATTCAGAGGTTTAGTGGTCTCGAAGATAGAGTCATCCTAAAAAGCGCAACCTTATCAGCTAGAGTGGAAAACATCTCTCAATGCTTCACCCAGGTCGAAACTGAACCAAATCGCGCTGAACGTACAATCGCAGGTATTCCCTCGGATTTAATTGGTACACCTAGTGACGTGGTTTGCTCTGTTTTGACGGCGCTTGATGTACTAGAACTTATTGTTGATGTCCTCGATGAGAGGAATTTACCACCCAAAGGGAATGCTAAGAGACCAGTAGGTTCGAATGCTACAAAATAATTTGCAAGAACATGCCCATAAAACTGTTTTGGTCTCCTCAGAGCCGACCATGGTTCGTGGACTTGGTGGTTCAAAGGACCAAAAAACAACGCAAGGTCGATAAAGTGTTCGAGTCCTCTGAGAACGGACAAATTTATGTCAATGATTTATGTCGCGACCAATCAGAAACTCGATGGCATCAAAATGCCGTTCGTTGTGCTGTATGAGGACACGTCAATCTCCCGATGTGTTGGACATAACATAATCTTAAGCCTGTTTTTTCTCAGCAAATACAACATCAATCGTGCTGATTTAAAGCTCAATCAATGAAGAGCAAATTTAATTTTTTTTTTGGTATCAATCGAAATGAATCATATTTTGAAAAATGCATTTTTGAACTAAAATTATCGACACGAATTAACACGAATTTCAGAGCATACAAAGAAAAAATGAATGCAGGTCTAGCCAACCTCCGTTGCTATTTACCTCCAATAATATCATATTGTTTAAAGATACTCCCGTAATGGTAAAAAAGTAATAAATATGTCTAACTGTCCTACTCAGGGCAGGGGATATCGACGGATCACTGCCTTATATTGAGGTGGGACGTAATCATCTCGAATGAGACTCTACAGATAATTACGATCGAACTTCGCATGGGTAAGTTCGTTTCATCGTTTCATTATCTTAAGATCCTCGTTCTTGAGATTACGTCGTAGATTTTCAGAGATGATTCCGAACGCACGATTGATTATCAATGATTTATTACTTTTGTAAACAGCGCAAGTACATGAATTCGAACACATTAATTCCATGCTACATTACTGAAACATAAGTTAACTAGCTGAAAACGCTTTGGGTGAAGTTTCGTCCGTCTGATTTTATTGGTCTCTTATAATATTTTCCAAATATTTGAGAATCTTTTGACAGCCCTGCCGTGTTTTTTATAACTTCAATATCCGTACCTTTCGCTAATGCTTTAGATGTTGATGCATGTCGTGTCGAGTGTGCTGTGAATTCTTATCCAATACAACTCTCAAAGAGTACCGTTCTAATCCACCTGCTAATCGTTTGAGTCGTAGCTTTCTTATGTGGCCTCCTTAACGTGATCAATAAATGATTACAATTTCCCCTCGACTCTTTTGCAACTTCCAAGTATCTTTCAAGTGTACTGGCAATGCAAAGCTCCGGTTTTTCTTTGGAACAAGGTTTGGAAAGGCGCAAAGTTTGGTAAGCTCCAGGACGTGATGTTTTTATCAGATCAGTGATTTTTTATTTCTAAACGCTCTGATGAATGAACAATATTTCCTAATTTATAAGAGAGAATGTTTGCACTCTGTGTGCTATGCCCAGAGCCAATAACGTTACCAATCTCTCTGTCAATTATTGCATATTTAATGCATCGAGGGGAAACTTTTCTGATATAAATATCAGCACCGGGCTAACATCGAAAGTTTCATCATATTTTGGTTTCGTTGGACGAAGCCGAAAAATACCCTTAAAGAATCTCTGAATACAAGGATCACTGACAGCATCATTCACTGTTAACAATGAAATAGCTGATCACGTCGAAGTTAAGGTACCATAACTAGCACCAGCCTCATATCGGCGTTGTGAAAATTGAAGAACAAAACTAGAACTTGGGCTGTGAATACTTGTTTGAGTGTCACGTCAAAACGATACCTATAGTTTTATCAGCCCTGAATACTGTTTCCGTTGAAATTTCTGTTGAAAAAAAATCGGAATGAGAAAAAACTTGAAGAAAAAAAATTTCAAACGAAAAAAATTGAATTGAAAAAAAAAAAATTCCGCCGAAGTACTTGGCGAGTTCGTACCATGAGAAATACATTATGTGATCCAAGCTATGCAAAAAAACTCGCCAAGTACTTCGGCCGAATTTTTTTTTTTCAATTCAATTTTTTTCGTTTGAAATTTTTTTTTCAAGTTTTTTCTCATTCCGAATTTTTTTCTGGACGCTTTTCTTTTCTTTTCTGACCGATTTTTATTTTTGTACATTTTGGTATCTTTTTTCAATGCCCAACTATTTTTTGCTTTTTTTTTAATACTCCATCCTCAAGCGACAATGAAACACTTGTCCTATTATTGACGCCAAGTATAAAAATTTGCACCTTAGTTTTAACATGATCAGTCTATATTCTTGGTACCCTTCAAAAAAATCAATCACTATTCATCTGAAAAAAAAGAAAAAAAATGTATAGAAAAAAGTTTAACTGGAAAAAATTAAATTGAAATAAATTCAATTAAAAAAGAAAAAAAAATCGAAAAAAAAAATTTCGAAGCACTTGGCGAGTTTGGAGTTATGGATTTTAATACATAATGTGATTTAAGTTATGCGAACAAACTCGCCAAGTGCTTCGAAATTTTTTTTTTCGATTTTTTTTTCTTTTTTAATTTAATTTATTTCAATTTAATTTTTTCCAGTTAAACTTTTTTCGATACATTTTTTTTCTTTTTTTTCAGATGAATAGTGATTGATTTTTTTGAAGGGTACCAAGAATATAGACTGATCATGTTAAAACTAAGGTGCAAATTTTTATACTTGGCGCCCTTTTTTTACTTTTTTAAAGTTTTCCCCCGAGATTTCATTGTTTTTTGTAAAAAATATCGGAGAGCAAGCAACGCGCGACAGCTGATCTAAGGATCAGCTTTCAACATATATATATCGCCCCATCACGAAGCATTAGAGTGAGAGAGATAGCGCGAGGCGCGAATGCGGTAGAGGGACAGGGAGAGAGTGAGCGGGGCGTGTCAACTCAGTCTTACTTTAGACATATATATATCGCCCCATCACAAAGCATTAGAGTGAGAGAGATAGCGCGAGGCGCGAATGCGGCAGAGGGACAGGGAGAGAGAGCTAGCGACGGGAGGGGGTATAGGTGCCTAGTGCGAGCCGCTAGGCCTTACTCTCTACGTGTATGTATGTATGAGTGTGGAATTTTTGCGATACTGAAAATCGTAATATTTCGTCTCGCGTTTCGAGTTCACCCACTTCTAGGGGTCGTAGGAAAAAAATAATGACACCATTGGAATCGGATTGAATGATTTCTATAATTGAAGTGGCGTTAGATTTTCCCTAGGTCGACGCATTTTTAAATGGGATCGAGTTGAAATGTAAGAGGGCCGAATCTCGAGTATAGATACGCGGCGCGACTTGCCTTGCTCGTTTACACTCTTTTTTTTTCATACTTGGCGTTAAGACGCTGCCGCGTCTTCAAATATTATAAATTTTAGTGCTGAAGGTAAATCATTTTCGATCTTGCCAATTTTTTGAGAATTTTGTACTTTTTTGGGTAATTTTTTTCTGTCAAAACAAATGGAAACGGGGGTCAACAAATGTACTTGTCCAAGGTTTTTTTCCCCAGCGAGGGGATTTTTGGCCCGGATATCATTTCTTTTTTCTGAACCTTTCACTTTTTCTATAACCTTTTACACAATCCAGTATAAATGGATCTTATGTAACTTTTTCCATATGTAAAATCTAGTAAGGAAACCCGCCGATTTCTTCACCTCTAATACTTGTCCCGAGAATTTTTGTGGTAACTCAATTCTTGACCCTGATTCTGTAGACGATGAAAAACAGACACCTGAAACCTCACGGCTATGTATCCGCCTCTCCGATTGTTGCCTGCCTGAGCTCCCACTGTACTCAGGTTGCCAGACGGGAGCTTCCAGTTTCCCGCATAGGAATTGCGAAGAGGTGTGTTTGCAATGACCTGTTGTGGTTTCAGTTCGAGACCCACCTTTTCGATAGACTTGGCGACTCTTAGTTCTCTGCCGAATTTTCTCCAAATAAGAAAACGTCAGATTTGGTCCCATCTAAAACACTCTTGACTTTTTTGTCATGTGTTGAAACAATGAAAGATTTTCGCGTAATCGTATCAAGTCGATGTGCAGAAGCTAACAAGTGACCCGAATCGGCGAGACACTCCAATAATTTATATTCATCGATACCTTTTTGTGACTTTTCTTTGTGACTCAACGATAAAAAAATAACAGTCCCTAGAGCAGCCATTGCCGCCCTCGCATATTTTGCTGCTGCTGCTGCTGCTGCTGATGATTCGTACAGGCATGAAACAACTTCAGGATTCAATTTCAGTGCCTCTAATCTACAATTTCTCTCACGAGGATATTTTGTCGACAAATCAGCTTGCTCCTCTTTTTTCGGAACTTCAGCCATCCATTTCTCTCAATTTTTCGCTAAACTCGGGTTTAGCTGCAAATCTGTACGATCAGATATTGAATTGACAAAGAAAATATGTTGCGTTTCTTCGTCGAACTCTTCAATTACTTCATCAACATTGTTTGCCCATCTCTCGTTGTCACTTACATTCTGATATTTAGATGTTTGAGAGATTTCGTTGAATATTGGTATAACCTCGTTCTCAGCTTCATCATCCTCTAACGATCTAACCTCTGTAAACATAGGTACTCTTTGATATTCATACTTCCAGATTGCACGTCGATAAACTATCGAAATCATATCTGATGTACTTTTGATAGTACTTATTTGAGACACTATCATCGAACGGTACAAACCGCCTTGCCTAATGGCCATAAACCTGATTTTCATCTGTTCACATGACTCAAGCAAGAACTCTTAGAGTCTAGCTTCGTACGGATAAATCCGCGGAGTCAAAAGCCAAGCAGCAATATTTCTTTTCGAGACAATACTTCTAGAGATTGCTCACGAACGGCAAAGCCGCCCAAAAAATTAATCACTATAGAAATACCTTGATCAACATTCATTTCCTCTTTGTCTGCCACTTTTGCCTTTTTCAGAGTCGGTTCCGATAAGCCTTTTTCCGAATGTCTACGTTTCTCCTTTTTACTTTTATTCTTTTTCTCGTGTGATTTTCCCATTATTTTCAACAAAATGTGAAGCTGTTGACGTGTTATTCTTTACGCACAAACAATCGTTATGGTGTTATTGTGGTGCATAGCAACAGAGGTTGGCTAGACCCCCATTCATTCTTTCTTCTTATGCTCTGAAATTCGTGTTACCTTCGTACAAAACTACGGTACTACAACGTAATCATCTTGAACGAGACTCTTAAGACGATCGACCGTGTATCCGGAACTTCTCCATCTGAAGGATTCTTCGTCGATTTTTGTAATTTTTGCTTAACCTGTCTAAGTGCAGCCAGCGTTACCTGAAACTCAGATACTACGGGTGCCAAAAATAAAAATAGTCAGGTGCAATTTCCGGAGTTTTTGTTATAATTTTGTTTGAAAAATCCAGTGGAAAGAAGAATTTTCATTCAAGCTTAGAGCCTTCGTCTATCGTTTTAGTGAGCAACAAGTACCAAAATTAGTTGAATGGTTATGAACGAAAATATTCGGCAAAAAATCTAGAAAAATTTTGATGATCAGAGCTATCATGAACGCACCTTTTGGCATCCTTGAAATTTAACTAACTTCACGAAATAAACAGCACTGGACTTGGACATAATGAAGTTTAAACTTCCCCGTTTAAGGGTTCGGTAGAATAAATGGAAAAACGGTTTCAATTGAGAAGGTGGGCCAACTGTAAAATAAATAGGAAAAGGCGAAAAACGGGAGTTCCACAATAACTACGTGTCGTAAAAAAACGGTTCATGATTTAAAAGGAAAAAAACCAAACAAATTTTGTTGACTTTTAGTCTGGAAACTTCTTGCTGAAATGTGTAAGAAAATTGACGACTATAATAATTGTTTAACGAGGAGCGCGGATCAACTGCATTATCTTTTGCATGTACTACACGAATATCGACGACGTTTTTCGTAATCTGCCGAACATATTTGAAAAAGATACTAGTTTTGCACAACTTTTTTTTTTTAACATGGGAGCTCAATGCTTTATGGGAAATTATCAATAACCCGAAAAAAACTCTAATGTGTTACGAGATCGAGAGGCGGGATAGTGACTCGCGACAAGTTCATTTACCTATATCTGTCCGTCGAAGACGAGTTCGCTACAAGACTTTTTTACACCAAAGATCGCGTTTCCCAACTGTTGTCGAAAACGTTCAAATCTGGTTTCTGTAAAATTCATCAAATTACAGCGCTTTGGAGAATATTATGAGTTCACGTATGTTTTTTTGTCTTTTCGATCGTGCCTAACTATAAATCTGTAGTTTGAAGAGTACTGGAGATATTAATATTTTATATTTTAACATGCCCTAAAAATTTGTGAATTTTTTCGTACACATTTTTGATGCTCATATGTTTTTTTTCGCAATCGCCGTTCTAGTGGCACCAGTTATACTGGTAAAATTTCTGGTGACATTCGATGAATGCGAATGTAACATCTGACCATACCGCGTTTGATTGTAAATATCGTGGAAGTGTCAGTAAACTATGTCGCGTTTGGTAATAAAGATCGCGGAAGTGACAGCTGATCATTATCAAGGAGTTTTCGATTGCCTCTAAAAAATATCGAGTATTAACGTGAAAATGAACCGTGTCCAACTGAATAGAGTGTAAGAAAATGGATGACGCAATCATTTGAGAAGTATGTGTTTTTTCATTCATAGATAGGAGTATCAGACTGCTGAGAAAATTTGAGATCGATGAGTTGAATATTTTATGTTATGTAGTATCATAACGTTTAAATAATCAACTGAGAATTCTTGACAGTCAAATTAATGAATTTTTTTATGCCATACTATTCGAAAGTTTGTTTGAATGAACACTTTATCGTGTAAAAATATCACAAATATATTATTTGAGACACAATTCAAGTAATATTTTTAGTTTTGAGTTATATACAATCTAATAAATTATTTGAACGAAAAATGCATGGAAATGAATGCTGAAAATATGAGTGCGCACGAATAACTTTTATCTTTTTACCCCTTTTTTCATCTTATAAAGTTTAATCGAAATCCTCTTCACAGTAGTGCCGCATGGAAAAATGTATTAGTATTAAGATAAACATTTTGATTTTGTACAACGTCAAAATATGCAACGTTTCATAGATAAATTTTTCCATGCCTATTAAAAAAAAATTAATTGCATGGAAACTTTATTGTATAAAAACATACCAAGACACATAACAATTGCTGAACAAAAATAAAATAAATCGAAGGGCGAAAACAGCATGAAACAGCACCAAAACTACAACCGCGATTTGCAGTCGAAATTCCTTTATTTATTTTCGGGCCGGACAAGTACTCTGTGCGTATCCGCTGTGGTGCAAAAAAAGTCTGAGCCTCCACGTGGCGTACCATGGAAATGCCCATAAGTACAAAAGACGTTTGGGACAACTAATGCAGACCTCTCGTCTCTTGGTCGCTTGCAGCCACTTGATCGTAGTAGGCGCTTCGCAAAACAAAGACGGGGATCGCCCTTGAGTGCGGGTGATATTTAGGCCGGCTCTTAAAGCAGAGTTAATCCCCTTATTTGTGTGGGAGGGCCGGACGATGAGGGCACGTGCGTCGTTCGAACTCTCTCACAAGCCTAGCGCACAGTGGGTATGGAAGACCGTCCGCGCGCGGTTGAACGCGGACGGTTTGAACGCGCTTCCAGCCTGTGGTAGTGCCCGGGATTTTGAGAAATTGAACGCCGCCTCTTTGAACGCACTACTTCTCTCTCCCGGGGTCGGGTACGTCCGCGACGTGTTCCCTGGAAACGCACCCAAGGAACGACGGATTCGGAGGAACCGTTCCTCGTCTGTTCGGGTGCGGCCGAACCTCGATAAACACTTGCTAAAAGCTTGTGACACCACTTATGGCGGTGAGTTTTCAAAGGGGAGTGGGTAGAAGAACGTTGCGTATGCCCTTTTGGGCGAGGTAGCATGTGTCATCCTGTCTTCGGGCAGGCGGCATTAACACTAAATGTGCGTATCCGCTCAATTTTTGAGGAATTTTTTTCCGAGAATTATTTTGATTATACTTCCAAATCGTAGAAAATGAATTCGAATACTTTATAAATAAATACTCAATTCCGATCTACTTGGATCTAAACGCTAGCGCATTCAAATTGATCTACTACACTTTTGAGAACCACAAATTTTTCGTTTTGCGAGGATTAGATTATCATTTTTGGTACGATTTGTCAAATTTTGATAACTTCTTCAGAGCGGTCTCTCTTTCGACTTTTTGAGCCCTTCTGTGGGGAAAGATTTTTTGGAGACCCTTTTTTCAGTTTTCGGACTATTGCTGCGAATGAATGTACTTGCCTCACCTTTTTTTTTACACCGTTCATGCTGTTTTGTACCCGTTTTTCATTGACAATAAGTATTACCAAGTTCTTTATTAAACGTGTGCATCTTTTCACTAACATTTTCCATTAATGAAATCAATCATTCGACAAGAATTGCAGCTTCCCTTCAAGAAATGAGTTCCTGATGCAGAAAACTGTGATACTATTCAATTTCTCAATTGTCGAATGACGTTATTCTATAGAAAATTATACGATCGCCACGAAATTTTCTATGAAGTTTTGTGATGAATAAGTTTTGCCGTAAAAGTGGAAAAACATTGAACAAGGTCAAGTTTAACTTTGTGTAACTTCCAGACGGGTAGATTCATTATAAAACAATGAGAAATCCTTGTATCAGCAGTCGAAAATAAAAAAAAACTCATCTGCAGCATTGTTTCATGTTCACCTGTTAATGAGTTGTAAGGAACAAAAGCAATAAACGATGTTTTCCTCGTGTTATTTGAATGTGTAATAGAAAATCGTGATGAGCGGCCCCTAATATTTTTTTCTTTTTGATAACGCAAATTTCGATAGACACATTTTCCCGCAGCGACTAATAGAGTGCAGGCTTCGATCAAAAATAGTCAGTTGTTTAACATCGCACCAATATTCATAATTATGTTTTACTTGTGCAGTTGTGAATCGTCATATCACCAGCCTTATTGGCAACATTTCCAATATACTTCCGGCCTCTCCGTTCCTTTCTCAACCAGAAGATATTCCAGCTGACAGTGTCTGTTCAAATAACAATTTGTCACTACGGTGCCAACACGAGAGACCCTGCTATTGTTATCATCTTGAAAAAATTCTTCTGAATTCACTCGTTGAGATCATTCTGGTGGATGAAGGTAACAAAACAATGACAGAGATCGATTTGTAACTGGAAGCAGTTGTGTTGCAAATTGATTTTTTTGTCATTTCAGCTCAAATACCGGGCCTATCGCATCCATTCCATCTACATGGTCACATTTTTCATGTGATTAGTGAAGGACGCGCAGAAGACCATAATGTTACCAGCATAAGTCTTGAAAAAGTCATGGAACTCGACAGGCGTGGGATGTTGAAAAGAAATTTGAGAAAACATGTGTCCAAGGATACGTATGCAGTACCTAACAATGGCTACTCGATTATCCGATTTCGAGCAAACAATCCAGGTAATTTGAAATAATCATTCAAACAGTTCTACACATGAAGCCGATTTTTTAATATTATCATTCAAATGTTATTGTCTTTCTTAGGCTATTGGCTGTTTCACTGTCACTTCGTGTTTCACCTGGAGATTGGTATGGCCCTTGTTTTTCAAGTTGGCGAGCATAGTGACATGCCGGAAAATCCTAAGCATTTCCCAAAGTGCAACAATTTCGTTCCACCAGTAAGCGATCCCTCCAAGATGGATCAACCGATACAAAAAGATCGAAAATTTTCAGTGTTATCACAAAAACTAATAATAATGTAAAAAACAAAATGTAGTGAATCTTGGTTTGTAAATTACTCTGTTTATGTTTTTTCTATGTTTTTGTTTTTTTTTTTTTTTTTTTTCTTTTAATTTCAGGTGTACTCATTTTGGAAAAAATCATACTTCAAATTTTTGAGGATTTATAAAGGACCGCAGAGTTTGAAAAATTCGGAATGGAAAAAAATTTAAAGTGTCAATCCTCGATAAAAAAAGAAAAAGAAAATTGAATTGAGAAAAAAATTAAACGACACGTATGAATAATTGCTTTATGTGACGAGGCACGGTCCAGCAATAATGAGCGAATAAAAAGGTGATCTGAGTGGGACTCGATCCCGGGACCCGCGGAGTCTGAGTCCAGAGCGCTAACCACTGCGCTACGGGCCACCTATATTCTTCCATTATTGCCAGACCGTCACA
>JACEOJ010005435.1:34230-50489 GCA_013761285.1 Campoletis sonorensis | reverse complement strand
ACCAAAAAGATTTTGAATGTTCCCGTGTACGGGTGAGGCGTCTGCCGTTAAGCGTATGGATCAGTATCGAGAAACGTGATCGAATTATTGAAAATTATTGAAAACCATTGAAACACTTGTAATACCAGTAGTATTGATATGGTAAATTTGAATCCTGTACGTAAATGAAACAGACTATTTTCGTTTGGTAAGTTAGTATGAATTACTTGTCCCAGTATCTATATTGTAAATTTTAATCCTGTACGTAAATGGACGTTGACTATTTCCGTTTTGTAAGTTAGTATGGAAACACTTGTCCCAGTATTAATATTGCAAATTTTATTCCTGTACGTAAATGAAACATTGATTATTTTCGTTTTCTTAGTAGTAGTAATTCAACAACACATGATTCTGTATTATTAATGGTTATTAATGGAATGGAATGGTTAGTTGATTCTCAGACCTCAACGAAAAACTTGTCCCCTCATTGATATCAGAAATTTTAGTGCTGAACGTAAATGATCAATTTTTACATAATTATTTTACGACTATTTTTTGTGTTTATGTAAGATGTTTCGAATTTCCAGGACGATTTTTGTGAGGTTGTTCTTCATTGTATTTTTTGAAGTGTCTTCAATTTTTTCAGTTTGGAGTTGTCAAGTTTTTTTAGGCGAGACATTTTTTATATCGTTTTTCTGGGAGGGCATCAAATTTTTCTGGCAGAGGGAGGGGTACCAAGGTTTTTTAGGCAAGATGTGTTTTTACGCGAGATGTTTTTTATACCAAGGTTTTTTGAGCGAGATATTTTTATTATACCAAGTTTTTTTGGTTTTTCTTTCTTTGAAGGGTCTTAAATTTTTTTAGGCGAAGTTGTACAAGGTTTTTTAGGCGAGATGTTTTTTGCCAAGGTTTTTTAGGCGAGTGTGTTTTATACCAAGGTTTTTTAGGCGAGATGTTTTTTACACCAATGTTTTTTGGGCGAGATGTTTTTATTATTTATTATACCAAGTTTTTTTAGGTTTCCTTTCTTTTAAGGGTCTTAAATTTTGTTAGGCGAAGTAGTCCAAGGTTTTTTAGGCGATATGTTTTTTTTTTTTACCAAGGTCTTTTAGGCGACATGTTTTTTGCCAAGGTTTTTTAGGCGAGATGTTTTTTGCCAATATGTTCTTCTATTACTAAGGTTTTTTAGGCGAGATCCTTTTGCCAAGGTTTTTTAAGCGAGTGTGTTTTATACCAAGGTTTTTTACGCGAGACGTTTTTTAATACCAAGATTTTTTGAGCGAGTATTGAAAACTCTCTTAGCAAACCGAAATTTCAGGAAAATTCATTTCCTATAAAGTACCATTTTCTTTTGTTGCGGGACTCAGCAATGAAGATGATTATATCATGATCTTAGCAAAAGTAAACTAAAAAAAAATGTATAAGTCATTTGCGTGACCTCTAGAAATTTTTTTAGAAGACCCAAATTTTGGGAGAATTACTTTTTCATATTGGACTAATATATTTCCTTGCACCGCCAAGAAAAAAAAGTCGATTTTTTTTTAAGCACCCTAATATATATGGGGCATTCCACGACAAATCGACCACTTTTGAACCCGACCCCTTTCGATTTTGCTGAAATTTTTTAATCCTTTTCTACCCTATTGAAAGGATTATTCAGGACATTAAAAAAAAACATTACCCAACTCAAAAATAGTTATCGATTCTTCAAAAAAATGGTTTTTATTATTTCAAAGGGCTATAACTTTCTCAAAAATGGAATTATCGGAAGGTTTTTTTTTTTGAAATTTTCATTTCCAAATGTACTTCTTGAAAAAAAATACAGACAATTTGCAGATATGAAATTGTGTAAGAAATTTCACTTTTTCGAGAAAAATCTCATTTTTCTCAAGGTTCGCTATTTTTAATATTTTTTTTTTTCACTTAAAACAAACTTTAATCCATTCCGAATAAAATGCCGCCCACCGTGGAGTGGGCAGACTTTTCGTTCTATGTTTTTTTTTGATTGAAAAAAAAAAATTCAGGTGTCCTCATTTTGGAAAAAATCATACTTCAAATTTTTGAGGATTTATAAAGGAGTTTGAAAATTGGGAATGAAAAAAAATTTCAAGTGTCAATCCTCGATGAAAAAAGAAAAAGAAAATTGAATTGAGAAAAAAATTAAACGATACGTATGAATAATTACTTCGTAAGTTTTTTCAAAAACTACATAAAATAAATAAATAAATAAATATGCTACTTGGGCCATTTTCCTATATGGGCCTATGCTTTTTGGGCCAATAGCATATTTTTTTTGTACTTTGTGTGGCGAGGCACGGTCCAGCAATAATGAGCGAATAAAAAGGTGATCCGAGTGGTACTCGATCCCGGGACCCGCGGAGTTTGAGTCCGGAGCGCTAGCAACTGCGTTAGGGCCACCTATGATCTAACTCATATTGCCAGACCGTGACATTTTTATTTATTTATTTGATGTAGTTTTTGAAAAAAATTACACGGAAATTATTCATACGTGTCGTTTAATTTTTTCCTCAATTAAATTTTTTTTTTTTTTTATCGAGGATTGACACTTGAAATTTTTTTCCATCCCAATTTTTCAAAATCTGAGGTCCTTTATAAATCCTCAAAAATTTGCAGTATGATTTTTTCCAAAATGAGGACACCCGAAATTTTTTATATTTTTTTTTCAATCGAAAAAAAAACATAGGACGAAGAGTCTGCCCACTCCGCGGTGGGCGGCATTTTATTCGGAATGGATTAAAGTTTGTTTTAAGTGAAAAAAAAATATTTAAAATGGCGAACCTTGAGAAAAATGAGATTTTTCTCGAAAAAGTGAAATTTCTTACAGATTTTTATATCTGCAAATTGTCTGTATTTTTTTTCAAGAAGTAAATTTGAAAATGAAAATTTCAAAAAAAAAAAAAAAACATTCCAATAATTCTATTTTTGAGAAAGTTATAGCCCTTTGAAATAAAAAAAAAAAACCATTTTTTTGAAGAATTCATAACTATTTTTCGGTTGGGTAATATATATTTTTTAATGTCCTGAAAAGTCCTTTCAATGGGGTGGAAAAGGATTGAAAAATTTCAGCAAAATCGAAAGGGGTATAAAAAAAAAGCACAAATCAGTTGGCTATTGAAAAAAGTCACCAATGTACAAAAATAAAAATTGGTTAAAAGAACAGAGTCGAGAAAAAAAATAAAGATAAAACAAAACGTGGGGAAAAAAATTTCAAACGAAAAAAATTAAATTGAAAAATAATTTCGGCCAAAGTACTTGGCGAGTTTTTTGCTTAGCTAGGATCACGTAATGCATTCCTCATGGTACGAACGTTCGGAATTATTATTTCATCTTCTAGTTTATTGACATCCATTTTCTGTATTTTCTTCAATTATTAATTTAAACACGGTTTGTCCTAACATTAACATTGATTTTATCGATTTGTTCGAAAACTGATTGATGTGAAACTTTCGCGATCTTTCTAACCAACCAATAAATATGACACTTCCGCGAGCTTTATAACCAACGAACTACGGGATAGTCATAGCTGACACTTCCGCGATCTTTATAACCAAACGCGATATGTTCAGCTGTCATATTCATTGATCGAATGTCACCACAATTTTTACCAATATTACTAGTGTCACTAGAACGACGAACACGCGAACGTCGGAAATGTGACGGAAATTTTCACAAATTTTTAATGCATGCTATTTTGAAATAAATTCATATCTCCAGTACCTTTCAACCTACAGAGTTCTAGTTAGGCATAATCAAAAGAAAAAAATAAATAAAAAATACGTGATTTAACAGTGTTTTCCAATGCGCTATAATTTAATAAATTTGACGGAAACCAGATTTGAATGTTTTCGAAAACAGTTGGGAAACGCGATCGTTGGAGTAAATGAGTCTTGTACCGACTTGTCTTTTGCATGAACAGTACATGTAAATGTACTTGTCTCGAGTCGCTACTGCAACTCTTAATTGATTTCAATTTCAATTTTTTATATCGATTTATTTGCGGACTTTTGTTTGAATGAGCAATTTGCATAAAAAGTTATGGGCCGCAAGGTACCATCGGATATCCCAATGGCACAGAATTTGGTAGCTTACTTGAGCTTCTTGTTCCATGAAAAGAAGCTAGCCTACAACTCAATCTTGACCCAGAAGTCAGTAATATGCTCGCTTAATAGTCCGGAAGGAGAAAGCAGCTTGAGCTCACACCCGCTGGTTAGATCTTTACTAAAAGCAATTGGGATCCAGAGAGCAAAATCGCTGAAGCCGTCGTCGAGGTCCGTCATCTGGGACGTACAAATATTGATGGAATGGATGAAGAATCACCTGCCCGATGAGGATTTTTTTTTTCAAGTGTCTCGTTTTACGGCTCTTCAATTGTTGATGGCTTCTGGCCGGAGAATTCACGATTCGACTCTGTTATCGATCAATCCAGAAAATTGCATTGTTGGGGAAGACGATATAGTCTTCTGGCCAGAGTTCGGTTCAAAGACCGACAGACAAGACCATCGACAATCAGGATGGAAAATCACTAAGTCAAAAGATGAGGTGTTTGACTTAATTAAATGGCTTAAATTGGTAATTCGTTTGTCGGCCGAAAGGCGCAAAGCATGTTAAGAGTTACATCAGCTGTTTATAACGACTAGAGGAATAGTAAAAGCAGCGTCGAGAGCGATAATTACGGGCTGGATCCAGACTGTCTTCAAAGAAGCGGGAATACAGGCGAGCCCGGGGTCCGTCAGATCAGCAGTGGCATCACATAATTATCACAACGAAATGAGCATGGACGAGTTGCTGAAGAGAGGCAATTGGAAAGGAGTCAACACATTCTTCAAACTTTACTGTAAGAGAGTCGAAAAATCGAAAGAGGGGGGACCAAAGAGTTCCCTGATAAAAAGTTTTATACCAGTTTAATACTGTGTTCATTTAATTGGTTAAGAATCTTATTGTCATTTGAAATGTTAATCAAACAAAAGTGGTGATATGCTATACTTGTTTCGTTTATTTTTGAAAGTTGTAGCTCAATCAGAGCATCTGAATTAAAATAAAAAAATAAAAATAAAAAAGTGGATACATCTTATTTGCAATTCATGGAATCACAGTACGCTTTCAAGTGCCGGCAGATTACAAACATCTCTCCGAAGGGTCAAGCCGAAGGCACAGACATAAATCAGCGACGTTTTCCCCCTGAAAGGAAGAAAACGTATATTTTAGGTCTTGCCTAGGCTTGACCCAGGTAAGGGCTTGCCGTCATTCGGAGAAGTTTCTGAAGAATTTTCGCGTTACACCGCGCTAGCCGACAATTGCTGAATTGTGAATTTAAAGTACCTCTCTCTCACTATAGATGTCCCTTATGGGAGGTTCGGGGCACACATGCATGTTGCGGAGGCGTGAGGTTATCTCCGCAGGGTCAAGCGTCGGCAGGACCTAAAATATACGTTTTCTTCCTTTCAGGGGGAAAACGTCGCTATTTTCATGATTCCCAGTGTAACGTAGCTTCGGCTCATTTTCCCGTTACGTTTCTCTTACATTTTTCATACAATGACAATTCCATCGAACGATTGATTATCTACAGCTTGACGAACACGGACTTGAGTAGTATAGCGGCAACAATCGTAAAAGTTTTCCCTACTGAGGTAGCCGACACATATTTCACTCCTGCGATCCCGAAAAGACTCTCACGAACGGAGAAATCAATCGTATCACGAAGCAAATTAATTGACAAATATCGAAACAAAATCCGGGAATTCAAACACTGGACTAAATATGATTCAACGCTCCCCGGTAGGAGTACTTCCGAAGACGTGCCTGAAGAAGAAAGTACGATATCTTTGTCATTATTATTATTATTATTATTATTATAATTATTATTATTATTATTATTATTCCCGTGTGGGGTTTACCGACCCCCATCGGGCGCGTCCCCAGGTGGCGGATAGGGGAATGCTCGGCAGATATGTCGGGTAGGTGGGAAATAAAATACCACCCGCGGACCAAATCGGTAAAACGTGCAAGCAGAAGAGCGCACGTCTGTTCCCGCATCGGGCGGTGTGCTCGCCAGCGTCTGTCATCATGGAGATGCGGCTGGGAGTCTTGCATTGATCGTTACGCGTCGCAGCACACTGGGAGTGCCTTCATCCGGTGCCAGCTTTTCCCTGACGCCGGGGTCAAGGCTGCTGTGAGCCTAGCTCTGCCGAGGTGGCAACTGCGGCGCGTATCAGGAGCCGGCCCCTTCGGGCCCTGATCAGGAAGTGTGCATTGAATGCAGCGGTCGGAAGCTGCATCGCTCCGGGCGAGCGCCAGTCCGTCCGACTTTCGGGACTGGCAAAGCGTAAGTTGGGCCTCAGGGAACTGGGGTAGGAGTGATCATTCCTCCGAGGGTATACCCGCTCCCAACCTTTACGGCCCGCCCCCTTGCACACGAAGCGCCGGTTCAAAACAAAACATGGATTCTATTTTGGAAAACAAAAAAACGCAGGGCGGTGACGCAGCTTCGCTCCGGGAGCTCATCGCAGAAAGCAACAAGAAGATGGAGGCCAGTCTCGCAGAAATGCGGAGACTAATAAAAGCAATGATGGACGCTATGAAGAAGCAGCCGAACGTCAACAAGACGATCAAGGATGGTCTGCCCTCTCTGGCGGAGCACTTGGACGCCATGGAGGAGCCGCGACGTCCCCTAAGGATGGCCGATAGCCTCCTTGTTCGGCCCCTCGTCCCAAGGGAAAGGATCCGGAGCGCCCCAACGCCGAGGGAGAAACAGCGGGTCGCGACTTCATCGACCCCAATCCTTCAGCAGGGCGGGCAAAAGAGGACGGCGACAAGCCCACCGGTGCGCCCGGTAACGGAGGTACTAAAGAAGAAAAAAGGCGGAACTTCCTCGAATGAGTGGACAGAAGTCCAAGGAAGGAAACAAAAGAAGAAGAAGAAGAAGAAGAAGAAGAAAAACAAACAAACAAAAACAGCTGAGGGAGGAAAAACGGAGCGGACCTCCCAAAGCGCGGAAAATCGGGCACCACCATGTGCGCCGAAAAAAGCAAAAAAGAAGTCGACCCCGACGAAGCCAGCCGCAATTGCCCTAAAACCGGCGGAAGGCAAAACCTATGCGGACGTCCTAAGCGTTGTCCGCAAACAGGTCGAGCCCGAGGCCCACGGGGTAAGCATCAGGTCCGTTCGGCGTACGCGAACAGGAGAGGTGCTCCTCGAGCTGGGCAAATCGTCGGCCGACTCAAGGGCCGCGTTCTCAGAGGCCCTGAAAACGGCCACGGGGGCGGCGGGCAGCATCCGGGAGCTGATCCCCAGGGCAAGCCTGGAGATCAGAGACCTGGATGGCTGCTGCACCAAGGAAGAAGTGGAGGAGGCCATTAAGAAGGCCCTCCCAGGGTATGAGGGCCCATTGACTATCGGGCTGACCCGGCCGAACACGCGGGAGCAGGTGACCGCCATCGCCGTGGTCGATGAATCGGGCGCGAAGGCCTTGCTTCGGACCGCCCGCGTAAAGATCGGCTGGGTCAATTGCCGCATTAGGAGGAGGGTGGAAGTGCCGAGGTGCTATAAATGCCTCGGCTACGGACACCAGAGCGGCCGGTGCAGGGGAGCGGACCGAGGGAAGGCCTGCTTCAGGTGCGGAGAGGAGGGGCACAGGGCAGCGGACTGTAATGCCGAGCCCCTGTGCTTCCTCTGCCCGCCGGTAGAGGGCAAGCCGGAGTCCCACCGTCACATCGCGGGGTCTGGGCAATGCGGAGTATTCCGCAAAGCCCTTGCTGAGGCCAAGCAATGATGGTGGCGGTACTACAGGGAAACCTGCACCGCAGCAGAGTGGCCGATGACCTCCTGGCCCAGATCTGTCACGAGAAAGCCGCAGATCTTGTTTTGATCAGCGAGCAATATCGGGACAGAGGAGGGCCAGGCTGGTACAAGGACACCCTCGGCACGGCGGCAATATGGGTCCCCGATCGGCGACGCTTCCAAGTCGCCGACCATGGTCAGGGCAGAGGCTTCGTTTGGGTGAAGAGCAGTGACACAACATACGTCAGCTGCTACTTCACGCCGAACGAGCCAATCGCGGACTTCCAGGCCAAGCTTGATGGCCTGGAGGACGCTGCCCGGGCCATGGAGGGTGAGCTGATAGTGGCCGGAGACTTCAACGCAAAGGCGTTGGAATGGGGGGAGCCCTGGCAGGACTCTCGGGGTGGACGAATCCTGGACATGGCGTCCAGGATGGGGCTGGTAGTCTTAAACACCGGCTCCACGTCCACATTCCGGAGGCCAGGGTTCAGGGAGACGATCCCAGATGTCTCCCTGGCGACGGAAGGCCTGGCATCGCGAGTCGAGGACTGGAGGGTGATCGAAGACTATACAGCCAGCGATCACCAATACATCACGTTCCGCGTGCGTGATGTAGCTCCGGTCCGGGCCAGATGCCAACAAGGCCCTGCCAGGTGGATCGTCGCCAAGATGGACCCCCGGAAGCTGTCTCCGGCCCTGATACGCGGTCAGCGAGCCCTGGAGGGGACCCAAGAGGAGGAGCCCTCCCCTTCACGAGCAGAGCGAGTGGTGGAGGTCGCCATGAGCCACCTCCACCGGGCCTGCAGGGATGCCGTGCCGAGGACCAAGTCCCAAGGCAAGAGGCGTCCCGTTTACTGGTGGACGAGATCGCGGAGCTGAGGCGAGAGTGTCTCCGAACGAGGAGACTCGCTCAGAGAGCCCGGCGCCGCGACCCCGACGCAGCCCCGAGCACTGCCGCCTACAAGGCGGCGAGAAAAGTGCTCCGCCGGACCATACAAAGGAGTAAGCACCGATGCTGGAAGGCGCTTGGGGAGGATCTCGACAACGATCCTTGGGGATTAGGGTACAAGTTGGTCCTCCGCAAGCTGGGAGCGTTCTCCGAGAGCGCTCCCATGGACGCGGGGATCATCGGCGGAATCGTCGATGCCCTTTTCCCCGACCACCCCAAGCTGCCGCGCCGCCCTCGAACACCTGAGGACGCACGAACGCCCCTCTTCACGGAAGAGGAGCTGAAGTGCGCGGCGCGGTCCTTCAAGAACAAGAAGGCGCCAGGCCCCCCTTACCCAGATAGCTGTGGTCTCTGTCTCGTTCGTGATGTACGTCTGAGTCGTCCTTCTCCTGTAGGGTTCACACAGGATCAGGATGTCCGCGTCATGTTCGTCGGCTATCTGTGGTAGGAGCATGTCTGCGGTCCTACTTCGGTTCAGGTTTCCCTGTACTATTCTGTCCGTCTTCCGGCCTGCCTCCTGCACTCCTCCAGCGCAGCCCGGAACACGGCGCACCCGCCTGATCCGGCGAGATGCACCACGTCCTTGTGTCCCGCCTCGGAGCACAGTGGACATACCGGTTTGTGTTTACAGTCCGTCGCGTGGTGTCCGGTAGCCCCGCATTTGCGGCAGCATTTCGTCCTGTCTTTGCCTTTGCATTCGGCCCTCACGTGGCCGAAGCCCAGGCACCTGTAGCATTTCGTCACCGTCAGTCTTTTCCGAACGCGGCAATGCACCCATCCTATTCCGATCCGGCCGCGCCGTAGCAGCGCATCGGCTTCACGCGAATCGAGTTCGCAGACCGGCATGTACTGCTCGGCGCGGTTCGGACCGAAAATGTGGACCCGAAAGTCCCCGTCCCGCCCAGTCTCTCGTCTGAGCGCGTCCGTCACGTCGTCCGGAGTCGCAACACAGTCCAGGTCCATGATCTCCAATTGGGTTTTGGAGGTCACAGTCCTCACACTGCCCGCTTTCCCGATAGCGTCCTGAATTTGTCGTCCAAACTCGTCACGTCCGTCTGGTTTAGCCGCGTCTGTCTTTAGCTTTAGCAAGCACAGTCCGTTCCTTGTCTTCCTCAGGGTCGTCACCTGCACGTGGCTCTCCTTCGGGTCGATAGTCGTCCGTATTTTGCGTACTATGTCAGAGTACGTCGTGTCTGTGCCCGGTCTAACCAGAACGGCCAGTCCCCTTTTCCGGGGGGCTGGTCCGCTCCCGCCGGCTCGCGTTTTTGCGTCCGTTTCCACGAAGCCACGAAAGCCACGAAAGCCACGAAAAGCCACGAAGAAGAGGAAAAAAATTTCCTCTTCTTCGTGGCTTTTTTTGTCACCGTCTGCCAGTCTGTGTCCGTTTCCGTCGCCGGCGGCCTCTTCTGAGAGGACTCCGGCGTGGTCCCGGTCACCGAGCGTTTCCGTTTCGTCCGTGGTGTCCGTTTTGTGTCGTCTGTTCCCGTCGGTGTCTTGGTGTTGTCTGCAAGACGCTCCTTGGGGGCCACTTCCATTCGCATGTGCAGAGCAATGTCTGCGGCCTCCAGGATCTGTGTTTTTCTGTATGTTCGTTGCCTCGGCCATTTTCGTCGCCGTCTCGTGGATGAGTCGAAGCAGTTCAGTCAGGTCTCGTTTTTCGTTCGTTATTGTAGCTGTTTGTCTTGTCGTCGCTGTTGTTGCGTTGTCTACGGCGGAGGCATAACTGCTCGCACTAGACGCGCTGTCTGTCCTATGTCGTCTTCGTAGGTTAAGTGACGTTTTGTCCGTGGCGTTATTCCGTGTCGTCCTCCTCTTTCCCGTGCACAAGGTGCGGCCCTCAAAATCCATGCCGCTGCCCGTGGCCACCGGGGCTTTCACCCGATCGGAACCCGGGGTGGATTCCCCCTGAGTAGGGGTTACCACTTGAGGTATGTCCTTGTTTTCGTTGTGCATTGTCATTTTGTCTGTCCCGTCGTGCTGCAGGTCCCTCGTGGTCGCAACTCCACGAACCGCGCTGGGACAACGCGTGGCCCCTGAGGTCCCCCCCCCCACCCTGTGTGTTTAGTGTTCCCCCCTTGTGTAGTGTGCGTGAGTGTGGGTGCCCATAGTGGCAAGCCGGGCTCCATTCATGGGGAGAGCCCGTTTATAGGGATCCCCTGCATTCGCTTTCGGGCGATCCCGTTTATAGGGATCCCCTGCATTCGCTTTCGGGCGACCCCGTTTATAGGAGTCCCCGGGCTTTCGCTTTTCGGTAGGACCCGTTTATAGGGCCTCCGAGCATTCACTCTCCCGGTTTGTCAAAGGGCGTGCGCGTGTGGTTGTTTGTGTAGAGTTTAAGTGTGGGTGTGTGTGTGTGTGTGACCAGTGCCCTGTTAGCCGTGTGCCGAAGCGCCCGTTGCCCGCCCTGCACGTGAGATATCTCGGACGTAGGTTTGGATTTTGCAGAGCATTATTATTATTATTATTATTATTATTATTATTATCATTATTCAAGCCGGAAAGATTGGAGGTGAGGAGCCAGACTAATCGACAGGACCCGCAGGGGGAGTCGGTAAACCCCTACGCGGCGTGTCCCCTGGTTGGCGTACAGGGGAGCACCCTCCAGATATGGAGGGTAGGAGCAAATACCTCCCGTGCTTCCTCGAGGCCACGTTTTGGTTCCCTTGGGAGCACGTCCCCGAAAGGGGAACGCCCTCCAGATATGGAGGGTAGGAGAAAATACCTCCCGCGGTCGAACAAACCTAAAAAAGAGAGAAAATGAAAATGGCGAATGAAAAAACTTCATTACCCCATGTGGGCAGCCCGAAATCGGGAAATCCCACCGCCGGTTCTGATCGAGTGAAAGCCTGGGTAGCCGGTGCTGGCCGCACGGATTGTGGGGGCGGCCAATCATCGCCAGAGTCTCAGACTCAACACCCAGACCCGCAAATTCCTACCAAGGTGAGGAACTACGCGGAAGCGGTCAAGAAGGCCGGAACAAAGAGCCGACGTGAAGCGAGGCTCAGAGAAGAGCTCGCCGAGTTCCGGGACCTCCTGGCCGAAAGCGAGAGAAAGACGGAGGAAGGCCTCGCCGAGATCAGAGATCTCGTGAGAAAAATGGTGGATGCGATGAAGAAACAACCCAACGTGAATCGCACCATCAAGGACGGCATACCAGCGCTCGTGGAACGGCTGGAAGAGGTAGGGGAGGCCCGGCGACCACTTCGGAAGCTGCAGAGCTTCCTGAACCAGCCGCCGATACCGGACGAGCTGATGGGAAGCCCGGAGAAAGCCTCCGAGCCGGAAACGCCATCGCCGATACCGGCACCCCGGCTGAAGGGTGGCAAGAAGCGACCGGCGGCTAGCCCTCCGGTGCTCGCAACGCCGGAAACGGCGAAAAGGAAAAAGAAGGGCAGCCCACCGAAGTCCACAAAGGAGGAGGAGTGGACCAAGGTGGGAGCGAAGAAGAAGAAAAAGAAGAAGAAAAAGAAGAAGGAGAGAAAAGAGGAGACTTCGGAGGGACGAACGACGCGGGCCTCGGTCGAACCGACACCCACAGTCCCTCCGAAGAAGAAACCGGAGCGGATTTCAAAGGCGCCTCGACCGAAGCCGGACGCGATTCTCCTGAGACCCGCCGCCGGTAAATCCTATGCCGACGTCCTGGGTTCCATCCGCACCTCGGTTGTGCCCGAGGAATGTGGGGTCGGCATCAGGGAGATCCGGCAGACGAGGGCGGGAGATGTCCTGGTCGAGCTCCGGAGGACGACGGCAGAGGCCCGCACGCGCTTCGTAGAAGCGGTGCAGAAAGCCGCAGTTGGCGCCAGCAGTCTCAGGGAGCTGATCCCCAGGACGAGGCTGGAGATCGGCGACCTGGACTGCTGCACCACCAAAGAGGAAGTGGAGGAGGCGCTGCGGAGGGTCTTGCCGGAGGGCACCGGGACCCTGCAGGTTAACCTCACCCGGCCGAACACACGACAGCAGTTGGCCGCGATCGTGACCTTGGACGAGACAAGCGCCAAGGCACTTTTGCGGACCGCTCATGTCAAGATCGGCTGGGTGAACTGCAGGATCCGCAGGCGAACGGAGGTCCCGAGGTGCTTCAAGTGCCTCGGATACGGCCACCGAAGCGATCGGTGCTCCGGGCTGGACCGCAGCAAGGCCTGCTACCGGTGTGGCGCGGGGGAGCACAGGGCAAAGGAGTGCAAAGAGAGCCCTAAGTGCTTCCTCTGCGCCGAGGGTGGGGAGAGCCCTGAGGCCTGCCGCCACATCGCTGGGTCGGGCAAGTGCGGTGTATTCCGCACAGCCCTCGCACGGACCAAACGATGATGGCGGTAGTCCTCCAGGGCAACCTGCACCGGAGCAGGGTGGCCGACGACCTCCTGGCTCAGATCTGTCTCGAAAAAGCTGCGGACGTTGTTCTCATCAGCGAGCAGTATCGGGACAGAGAAGGGCCAGGATGGTACAAGGACGCCCTCGGCACGGCGGCGATATGGGTCCCCGATCGGCGACGGTTTTATGTCGTCGACCATGGCTCGGGTAGTGGCTTCGTTTGGGTGAGGAGTGGGGGCGTGACGTACGTCAGTGTCTACCTCACCCCCAACGAGCCCATCGCGGACTTTCAGGCCAAGCTCGACGGCCTGGAGGACGCAGCCCGGGCTATGGAGGGCGAGCTGGTAGTGGCCGGAGATTTTAACGCGAAAGCGTTGGAATGGGGGGAACCCTGGCAAGATTCCCGGGGTGGACGAATCCTGGACATGGCGTCCAGGCTCGGGCTGGTGGTCCTCAACACCGGCTCGACGTCCACCTTCCGGAGGCCAGGGTTCAGGGAGACTATCCCCGATGTCTCCCTAGCGACGGAACATCTGGTATCGCGAGTCGAAGACTGGAGGGTGATCGAGGACTACACAGCCAGCGATCACCAATACATCACGTTTCGTATACGTGATGTAGCTCCAGTTCGGGCCAGCCGACATCAAGGCCCTACCAGATGGAACGTCGAGAAAATGGACCCCGCGAAGCTGTCTCCGGCCCTCGTCCGAGGCCAGCAAGCCCTAGACGGGACCCACGGAGCAGAGCCGACGGTGGAGGTGGTCATGAGCCATCTCCACCAAGCCTGCAGGGACGCCGTGCCGAGGGTGAAACCCCGAGGCCGGAAGCGCCCGGTATACTGGTGGACGGACGAAATCGCGGAGCTGAGGCGGGAGTGTCTCCGGACAAGGAGACTCGCCCAGAGAGCCCGGCGCCGCGATCCCGACGCAGTCCCGAGCACTGCCGCCTACAAGGCGGCAAGAAAAGTGCTCCGCCGGACCATCCAAAGAAGTAAGCACCGATGCTGGAAGGAGCTTGGGGAGGATCTTAACAATGATCCGTGGGGATTAGGGTATAAGCTGGTCCTCCGCAAACTGGGAGCGTTCGCTGAGGCGCTCCCAAGGACGCGGGGATCATCGGCCGTATAGTCGATACCCTTTTCCCCGACCACCCCAAGCGACCGCGCTGCCCTCGAACATCTGAGGACGCACCAACGCCCCTCTTCACCGAGGAGGAGCTGAAGAGCGCGGCGCGGTCCTTCAAGAACAAGAAGGCGCCAGGCCCGGACGGCCTGCCAGCAGAGGTGCTGAAAGCAGCAGTTGAAGGACATCCAGCGCTCTTCCTAACGATGTACAATGCTTGCCTGCAAGCGGGAGTATTTCCTCTCCGCTGGAAGCGGGCAAGACTTGTGCTCATCGGGAAGGGCAAAGGTGGACCAATGGACAGCCCGTCCAACTACAGACCCCTGTGCATGCTCGATACTGCCGGCAAACTCCTGGAGAAGCTTCTTCGACCTCGCCTCCACGCAGCCATCCAAGCTGCTGGAGACCTTTCCGAAAGGCAATATGGCTTTCGGAAAGGGAGGTCGACGATCCACGCTATCCAGGAGGTTGTCGAGCCTGCCAGGGGCACGGAGCGGGGAAACCACTTTTCCCGCCCCGTCTGTCTGCTGGTCACCCTGGATGTGAAGAACGCCTTCAACTCGGTGCGGTGGAGCGACGCTTTGAGCGCACTGGAGCGTGACTTCAGGGTCCCAGAGTACCTGCTCAGGATATTGGGGGATTACCTGAAGGATCGCTCCTTGGAGTATAACACCGCGGATGGTCCGGTGAGCCGGGAGGTAACGGCTGGGGCAGCCCAGGGCTCCATACTGGGTCCCGATCCGTGAAATATCTCCTACGACGGGATCCTACGTATGGATATGCCCGAGGGCACTTTCCTGGTTGGGTATGCGGATGACATCGCCGCCGTTATCATCGCCAGAGGCGTTGAGGCGGCGCAGATGCTGCTTAACCAGGTAATGCGTCGGGTCCGCTCTTGGATGGACGACCACGGCTTGGAGCTAGCGCTGGCAAAAACCGAGATCGTGCTCCTCACCAAGAAGCATATCCCGCTACTGCGGGATATGCGGGTGGGAGAGGCGACGGTCCAGACAAAGGCGTCGGTAAAGTACCTGGGGGTGAGCCTCGATTCGAGGCTTACCTTCGGGGAAGAAATCAGGAGGAGAGCAGACAAGGCGGCTGCGGTGACGACGTGTCTCAGCAGGGTCATGGCCAACATTGGCGGTCCCCGACCCTGCACGAGGCGTCTATTGCTCCGCACCGCCGAGTGAATAATGCTCTACGGCGCCAAAGTCTGGGCTGATGCGCTCCAGTATGACATGTACCGCAAGCGCATGGCCGGAGTGCAGCGGAGAGGGGCCCTCCGCATCGCCTGCTCCTACCGCACGGTCTCGGAGCCAGCAGTGCTAGCGATAGCCGGGGTCATCCCGATTGACCTCCTCGCCCAAGAGCGGAAGTCCGTCCACCAGGGCAACCCGGAGGACAGAGAGAGGAGGAAAGAGATTGCCAGGTCCGTAAGCATGCGGACCTGGCAAGAACGGTGGGAAGGGGACTCGCGCGCCAGGTGGACAGCTAGGCTGATACCTCAGCTGGACACTTGGGTCAACCGTCGGCACGGGGAGGTAAACTATTACCTCACCCAGATGCTGACGGGGCATGGACTGTTCCGGGCCTATCTCCACAAAATGGGGAAGGTTCCGGATCCGTCCTGCCGATGCTGCGGGTCCCCGAGAGACGATGCCCTCCACACGTTCTTCGAATGCGAGGAATGGAGAGTGTGGAGGGCCCCACTGGAGGAGAAGTTCGGGAGCATAACGCCTGACAACATCGTCGGGGTTATGCTCCTGGACGAGGAGTCTTGGACGGAGGTCGACTCATTTGTTGAAGTCGTCCTCCGTCGCAAGAAGAGGTTTGTTGAGGAGGGGACGCCCTAAGGGGGCGTCCAAGGAAAAATGGCGCCACCCCGAAGTAATGCGAAAGCGGTTCCGGGGTGGCTGCTATGAGGTTGGAGTGGGGGTTTTAGCCGGTAGGGTCTTCCGACGAGTCCGGCACACGGGGGTCCCTGTGCGCTGGTTCGGGACCCCTACGGTGCGTCACAAGCATTTCCCCCCTCAAAAAAAAAAAAAAAAAAAAAAAAAATTATTATTATTATTATTATTATTATTATTATTATTATTATTATTATT
>JACEOJ010005435.1:21812-34220 GCA_013761285.1 Campoletis sonorensis | reverse complement strand
TTATTATTATTATTATTATTATTATTATTATTATTATTATTATTATTATTATTATTATTATATTGCAATTACTAATTATTTGGTTAATAGATTCAGACGATTTACATTTTTTCCTTTGTGTTATAGAGTTGGGGTTGATATGGTTTTCTGTTAGTTTATTGGGAGACAGATTTTGAGGGGATTGGAGGTTAGTTAATGTTTTCCAGATTTTCCCAGGAGTGGACTCCTCTTTTTCCCATAATGCTTGGGGGTTGACATTAAGATATTTGGTGGAGATTCCTCAGAAGCGTCCGTTACCAGGGTGGGCGTCCCTTCGTGTGTTTTGTCGTTTGTTGATGCGTTTCTTTCTGTCTCGTGGACTGTTGTATCTTTCTCGTCGGTTCCTGTAAAATTAATCTCATTATACCTCTGAGTACAACCTAGGTTTGGCATCATCGCAAGATTGTCTTTTTTGGGATTTTTCTTTTTGTTAGGAGAGATTTTTTGTGTTTTAGTTTGTCTTTTTTTCTATTTCAGCCGTCCAGAACCTTCTGTCTCTTCCAAAGGGGGAAAGTCTCGGAAACTTTCTGATTGGTTCTGAGGAGGGAGGAGCCATGCTCTTCCTCTTGGAGGAGTTGTTATCTCCGCTCTCCTCTGTAGCCAGGTTTCCAAGCGATAGTAGCTGTCTAGGCGGTTTGCCTTGACGATCTCCAAAGCCTCCTCTCTCTCAATGTTAAGGAGAGATTTAATTTTGCTGATGATTTTTAATTTTATGTATGTTGGACAGTTAGGGTCGCTTGCAGGATGGGGACCTTTACGGTTTGTGCAATTTGGTTTTATGCTCTTGCATTCTGATTGAGTGTGGTTGTCTCCGCAAAATGAGGATCTTGAATTCCCCCTGCACTGTTTCACCAGATGTCCAAACCGTTGGCATTTTGTGCACCGTCGAACCTGTGGCTCGTAAGGGGTAATTGGTATTCTCGTTTTGTATATTATAAGCTTTTCAGGGAGATCGTTTCCTTCGAAGGTGAATTTTACTGAGTTTGTTGGGGTTAGGTTTATGTTGTTACTAATTCTTGAGACTTTCATTATTCTCTCGATTTTCATTATTCTTGTCGGCGAGCTTGCCCATTCTGTCCCCTCTAAAATTTCTTTTTCTGATAGGGAGGGGTCTATATCTCTCCCCACCCCCAATCTCGAAATTTTGCTGTCCAGGATATACGCTTTCCATGCGTCGGGCAAAAGGGAATCCTGTGTATCTATCAATTTATTTGCTTTCTTGATAAGTGTGCAAATTAACCTCTACCAAGTTTCTTCCCTTTCTTTTAATTTCTTTTATCGTCCCGCTAAGATTTTTTAGTTTTTTCCCGATTAGCATGGGATGGACGGCTCCGATCCCCCTAAACTTCTAAATGTTTGGCTGAAGTTTCTTCTGTCGTGCAAGTATCAAGGTTTTGTGATATCAAAACTATGAACGGTTCGATGGATTTTTCGGAGTATCGATTTTTCCTTTCTGTAAAGTCCCGCAGAAATTCTCGTTTTTTCTATTGGCTCGGCTTACTTGGTGTTTGTTTGTGAGCCGTGAATTCTGAGGTTCTTTCAGGGCTGGGGAGGCCAACCTCCATGGGGACTTTTTTCCTCTTTTTTCTAATCGGGGCTATTTGCCATTCGTTAATCTGAGATCCAAAAATCACCTCGTTCATGGTCTCCTGGTCAATTTTCTCTAATTCTAAATCTACAGCCATCGGACAAAGGTAACAGCTAGCCGCTGTTACCTTTGCCCGCCATCTTTGGCGTCGTCTCTCTCCCGGTACCTCGGAGCGATATTCCTTATTAAATTAATTTTGTGATTTTGCGTATAAACTGTTCTTTTCTATATTACTTATGGATTTGTTTATTTTGGATAAATTTTATTAAACGATTGTTTAGTTACCTAGCTTGTGTGTGTCCGTTTTGAGTCTCTTTTGTCGGTTCATTTGGCCGCCATGCGGCTTGCTCCAAACTCGGAAGGAATTTTGTTTTTTTTTTGTTTTTAATTTACGGTACTGGTGTCGGCTAATCAGCTCCGTGCGCTACGGCCCTCGACGACGCACTCCCCCTCATCTTCTTCTTTTTTTTTTTATTAATTTTACAGGGCGTTGGGTACAGATGGCGCCCATGCTGCCCCGCCGGGGTGTCCCACTGTTTTACCAGTAGACCTCCTGGCTGACAATATTTACACTTGTTTACATATACTTGGTACATTTTGCCTTATATTATTTATCAGACTTATATTGTATTATACAGGCTGTCTACCTACTTTTCGTCACCGTTATTTCACGCTTTTGCGTTGACCTGGTACACATGGTTGGCACTTTTAGTAATTGCTTGTTTTTATTTATCTATTTATTTTTGTTTATTTATATGTCGAGTTGGAACAACTCAAAGGAGGAAATAACCGACGATAATTATTATCTTTCATTTTTAAGTTGAATTATTAATTGATACTCAAATAAATATCCGCGTGATGATCGCGAACACGTCGAGTTGTCAATCTCTGTCAAACCCGACTGTCGATTTCATCCAAGCGTTGACATCTTCATTTCTTGAAACAACGCTTGACGCAAGATATCGATTGATCCTTTTCGTACTTCAAGTAATCTCATACTTGAAGTTGCCTTTGATATCGATCTCCGACATATATATATATGAGGCATTCCACGCCGATCCGGCGGACTTTTTCCCTGACCCTTGCCAATTTGCTTTATCTTTTTTCGTATAATTACATTGAGTCTAAAAGACACCCTGAATTTTTTTATAGATTTTTATAAACAGTCATGACACAGTTCTTGAAAAAAAAAAAACTAAAAATAAGAAAAACTCCCTCTTTTAAAAATCTGACAAAATTCCCAAAAATCCGTGTTTATATGTAAAAAATTTTAAGCTATCACCCGTAGTGGAAGTACGATTTTAACCGCGTTTTTTGAGCTATTAACGTTGGAAAAATTCCAAAAAATTCGAAAACCGTTCGCTTCAGACAGATACTTTAATATTTTAGTACCCAAAACGAATTTTCTGGACAGTTTTTGGATAATCAAATCAAAATTATGGATCTGGATCAGCTAGAAGCTAAAAATTCCTGGTGTTATTTTCAATTCAAGGTAACTTTGCCACGCTAACTCGGTGGCATTTGTATCTGGCCCGCTACGATCTTTTCCATTAGTTTCTATTTTTTGAAGCTACAAAGAAACGCACTAATTATAATTTTTTACTCGCTTTTCCAGACCAGCTGGTTCCTTTGAAAAAAATAATGAACCCACTTTCGATAAGAAACACTTATTCGGAAATTTATCAACAAAAAAAAGGAAATTTCTGGGTCACAGAACATAATGTAAGTCTTCATGTAATTTTCTTTATAATTTAAAAACTGTGCGGAAAATTCGTTTTGCGTACTAAAATATCAAAGTGTCTGTCTAAAGCGAACAGTTTTCGAATTTTTTGAAATTTGTTCAACATTGTTATGCCCGCGAATTTCGTCAACGTAGGTACGAGATGTCGAGGACAGGTAATTCGAGGATTGCCAAAATGAGTCAATCTCCAACTCAATATTATACAAAAGTACTATTAGGTTTATTGAGAATAATGATATTTTTACAAAGTCGAGGTGTATTTGCCTCGAGACCAATTTGTAGTGAGATAGTCGTAGACTTCTGACTTGTAATCGCAGACTGCCGTTTTTTGGGCGTTGTTACTACTTTGAATGATTTACGTGTTTCCCCCAGATTATGGATAATTTACACTTTCTAATGATATTATTGCTTCATACAATGAGACTATTGCTTGAGCGTTCAATGACTTGATGCACCGTCAGCGATTCGTGGTTAGTTCGCTTGGGGTCGATAGACCCGCGTGATCGAGGAATGCGCTTGATTCTTACTTTATCGTATGAAAATTATATTTCTGATTTATGGTTGCTATGCGGGGCATAACAACGTTAATAGCTCATAAAACGCGGAAAAAATCGTACTTCCACTACGGGTGATAGCTTATAATTTTTTACATATAAACACGGATTTTTGGGAATTTTTTCAGATTTTTAAAATGGAGCGTTTTTTTAATTTTAATTTTTTTTTTTTTTTCAAAAATGACTGTATAGAAAAAACTGAAAAAAATTTAGGATGTCTTTCAGACTCAATGTAATCATACAATAAAAAATAAATCAAATTGGCAAGGGTCAGGGAAAAAGTCCGCCGGATCGGCGTGGAATACCTCATATATAGATTGTGCGTTGTTATTTTTGAGCAGCGTCCCAAATGTTAAAAAGATGAAAACTCCGGTAAAAACCTCGAATTACCGTCTCTCCCGCTCGGTGCTTCGGTCACACGACGATCTCACAAGGCTTTCTTAGGGAAAATATTATAATTATGATTAATTGACATCCCGCGAATATTTCTTTGTATTATTTCATGCGAGAGGCAAATTCGACGATCCCGAGGGAAAAATCAGCCAAACGATGATTAAAGGAATAAAGGAAAAGGAAGGTCAATCATCGTAATAATACTGTATTTCGAGCAGGGCTCGTACAGTTGGCCATATCCCGTCGTTGTCAAGCTCAAGGTCGAGCCGAGTTCGAACTCTCCTAGGAGAAACAGAAGGAAGGACGGTTGAACGAAAGAAACATCGAGAACAGGAGATTTTCCGTTAGCGCCAGCGATCGCGTTCGTCTCCCGTTCGTAAATCAGGGCAGTATCGTCCCTCATTGTCTCCCGTCATTCGTTCGATTTATTATAATTGAAACACCATCATCGAAATATCCCGTAAAACATTTGGGTCGTCCTATTATTGTCGATAATAAGCGAGCCAGGGGTAAATAACAGTCTAAACAACGCTGTATTAATGTCCCGATGAATAAAATTAAATATTAAGTAAATCGGTGCCCTGTCTAACGTTGGCGGGAATAGCTAACGTGACGGACCTGTCAATCATTTGGGGGAATTTTGGAAATTGGAAGGGTGAGCGATCGGGTTCGACGGCTCGCGAATTCCCGAATTCGAAGAGATTTTCGTTAAGTACTGGGCGAGACAGACGTGTTTGGAGCTGAGAAAATACCGTGAGTTATCTTCTTTGGCGCTTCCCGTTTTTGGTTGGCGAGCTTCTTAATCGTGTATTAATAGTTTCCGGACAATTGTGTATTGAAAATCGGAGACGGCACGTTTTGTCTCGATTAATCCACTCGGAAAATAGGTCGCGGCGGCGACTTCGCCTCGAGCAAGAAACAGTTGCATTAAATTCTCTTTTCTCTCTTTTATTAATTGTCCGTGTTCGACGTTTCGTGAACCGTGTCATATTTCTTAGCTTAATTAAATTATCGTGAGAATTAACGTCGTGACCGCCAGCGGAAATCTCAAACGTTTCGGTGATTGTTCGTATAATAATTTGTGAAGATAGCTCGTCAAGAAGAATCGCGAACGAGAGTGAGTGTGTGTGCGCTAATGAGTGAGAGCGAGAGAGCGAGAGGGTGTAAAACGGCCGGTGTAACCGCGAAATATAATAGCTCGACCAAGTAACCGATTATCAGGGGCTTGGATTTTTCCACCTTAACGAACGACGAATTTTTCTCAATAACATCTTCGAGAATTCTTGATTACGAGTAGTCCCGTATCAAGAAATAAAGAGCTCGTATTAGAGTGTAAAGTGCGTAGGATCCCGGTCGTGATTGAATGCGAGTTGATGAGTGTGAGTGTGTTCGTGATTTTTCTCGGCGAAGTTTGTAGAGTCCCGCGTTCGTTACAATCCCGCGAAATTTTGACCTTGACTGAAAATTAATCCCAAGCGTAACTTTTTCTTAGATCATTAAGTTTCATTTTATTAACCCCGTGTTAAGGGGTTACATGGGTTTCGTCGGGTAAAAACAGGCCTATTTTCAATATTTTTTTTCTATGTAAAAAATTATTTATTTAATTCAAACTTTTTTCTGTCTTATAGATACATATTTAAAGGATAATTTCTGAAATTTTCAAAAAAAAAAAATTAAAACTCCTCCATTGTGACGTCATTTCTGGTGACCCCTCGAAAAAAGGTGCGTCCGCGTTGTCAGCATAACTCCTGACAGGATCATCTAAAATGAAAAAACAAAATTTGTGTTTTAGTTAAGACCATAAACTCGTGCTTGAACGCAGGAAAAAAAAAAAAAAAGTAAAAATTGGAATTTTGGCAGACATTTTTCCAAAAAAATGGAAATTTCGGTCAAACTTGCTTGACATTTTGTTTTTTTTTAAATATTTGTAATTGAAAAAAAACAATCCTTCGCCCAAGCACGAGTAAATTGTATCTCGAACACCTGTGTAAAATTTCATCAAGATCGGTTGAGTAGTTTTCGAGAACATTTGACAACCGACTTTAAAAACACGGTTCCGAGAAAAACCCGTTCAAAGTTTTGAGTAACAATAAAAGTGGAAAAAAAATGTTTTTTGTAACTTACAGTGAATCGTCGATTCCTGGGCCATAAAGTAAAGATCCTGCAGCAGTTGCAATGTCCAGGGCATCCTTTTGGTCCTGTCGATGACGGATTCTGGCTTCACGAGTCTCGCTCGCAGATTTTTGCTGCGCACACACGGTTTTCATCCGAAATTCGGGCATATTCGTGGGAGTTTCGGCCTAATTTTAAATCCATACCGTGCATAATCAATAATAAAGCTGATGTTCCTTCATTGAAGATACAAGCAGCGACCAATGCCGCAATATTAACAATCTTTGAACCAGCAGGGAGTATTTTTGGAGTGATTCTCCAGATCAACTGTATAAGTTTATTTTATTTCTATTGTGTGACATTTACGTTTATTCATTAATTTACACGGATAAAAATTTTACAAAAGCAATTGGAATCCTTGTGGATCGGATCTTGACAATTTCTCGCACGCACGCTCACAATATAGAATTTTTTAATTACGTTTAAATTATTTCAATTTATCAAGTTTCAAAGCTTTATACATATTTTCTTATATGGGCAAATTATTATCACTTATCTTTCTGTCTTGGTTATATTGTCCCTTTATGGCTCCTGCCCCAGGACTGGGGTCCGAATTCCGACGTGAATATTTGATATGAAATATAAATGACTGGCCAGTCGAGGTACTATATTTTGATATATTATTTTCATCCGGTCCCGTAGACGTCCCAGGGCAAACAGAACGAGATCATCGGGAGCAGCGTAGACGAAGCGATGATTGCCCCACTCTTTCACCTCATTCCATTAAATCGATCGAGCTTAGACAATATCGATCGAAATCGATATTGCCCGGAAATTTTAAATATATATACTCGCATCTTACAACTGGTTGAAGCTCTCGTTGTTATTTTGTGTGAAACCACCAACACACCGTTCGAGAAGCACATCCTTACTGAGATCATCATATATTGGTTTCATAGCAATCAAAACTTCATTTGGTAATGGAGTATACTCATTAGGGTGGCCGCAATTTAGGTCGAACTTGAAATTTCGAAGTCCCCACGCAAAAACGCAATCAACATATTAAAAAAAAAATGTGTGCAAAGTTTGAAGGCGTTGAAAAATTTTTTAATGCTGCCTGTGAGCAGTTGAATTTTAGATGGGAAAACACATGTATTTTTCTGAGATATAACAAATTTATTTCTCAAACCCGTAATAGTGGTGGAAAAAATCTAAAACTAGGCACACATATTGTACATATATCAATGTTCAAAACATAATTTTTTCAGATTTTTGCAGTAATAATTTCCACAATTTCACGCTCCATGAAGACAGGCTCGATTTCATATTTTCGAACAATTTTCGTGAAATATTATTATTGATTTTGTGATGTAATTTTCAACTCAACTAGAGCCTAACTTAGACTAGACTAGACTGTACTGGACTAGGCTAGATGGTTAGAACCAAAAGTTCAGCAGAAGTTTTTTTCCTATCGATAGTAAAATATTGACTTAGAATTAAATTTAAACTTTCAATTGCTTCAAAGCCATAAATTCATTGCACTGAAATAAATCGTCATGATATCTAATATAATTATTGAATGGAAAATCGATTGAAAATCGAATTCCATCGTAAAAAATTCGATAGAAAATGATGCGGTAAATTTTTATTGGTGGAGCCGTCGAAGCAAAGTATTTTCATTGATGTTCGGATACTTTTTGTGATATTCACGGACAATTTGGATAATATATTGTTTTTCTTCCTCGTTGTACGTCAATCTATTATTGTACTCCGTAATAAGCTTGATTTCCCTAAGCTGTGATCGATTTGGAATCTTTCGAAAAACTTGAGCGATCGGGGGCTTGTATCACGAGCAAGCAGTTAGAACATGTAACACAAATCAGAGTGTCCAAACGCTATGAAATTCATCAATCCAACGTCGCTTCTCTGTTGGGTCAAAACATTGATTTTTTCGTAAGCCCACAATCGCTCAAGTTTTCCGAATGATTCCAAATCGATCACAGCTTTCTCGATAACGACGTATATCGGAGTGGACCTTGGACAAAAATTATCAGTATGACTTGCAAATTGTCAAAAAGTTAAGCGTCGTTAATTGATGTCGCAGAAAGGGGAATCAAGCTTATTACGGAGTGCAACAATAGATTAACGTACAACAAGGAACAAAAACAATACATAATTCAAATTGTCCGTGAATATCACAATCCGAATAATACTTTAATAATACTTGATAAAAATACTTTCCTTCGACCGTCTCCACTCATAAAAAATTACCTCGTGATTTTCTATCGAATTTTTTTCGATGGAATTCGATTTTCAATCGATTTTCCATTCAATAATTATATTAGATATCATGACGATTCATTTCAGGGCAATGAATTTATGGCTTTGAAGCAATTGAAAGTTTAAATTTAATTCTAAGTCAATATTTTACTATCGATAGGAAAAAAACTTCTGCTGAACTTTTGGTTCTAACCGTCTAGCCTAGTCCAGTACAGTCTAGTCTAGTCTAAGTTAGGCTCTAGTTGAGTTGAAAATTACATCACAAAATCAATAATAATATTTCACGAAAATTGTTCGAAAATATGAAATCGAGCCTGTCTTCATGGAGCGTGAAATTGTGGAAATTATTACTGCAAAAATCTGAAAAAATTATGTTTTGAACACTGATATATGGACAATATGTGTGCCTAGTTTTAGATTTTTTCCACCACTATTACGGGTTTGAGAAATAAATTTGTTATATTTCAGAAAAATACATGTGTTTTCCCATCTAAAATTCAACTGCTCACAGGCAGCATTAAAAATTTTTTTAACGCCTTCAAACTTTGCACACATTTTTTTTAAAATATGTTGATTGTGTTTTTGCGTGGGGACTTCGAAATTTCAAGTTCGACCTAAATTGCGGCCACCCTAATACTCATGTTTAAATGATGAAAGAGAGCTGATGCTCGTTGCCAAGCGCACCAAGAGTCTGGACCTTTTGGGCAGTTATCGTGCTGAGGTTTTGTATCTGTAGAGCTATAGTGATAATAGGTAGCCCATATAGCGTCTTTCATTTTTTCTACTGATTCACAGTTTCTTCTGATCGCCAAACCATAGTACACAGTTGATTTGTCTATTAGTTTATTGGTCAGTTTACCTTTGCCAGAAAGAGTTTTTTTTGTGTTTTTTTACCTTTTACTATTTTTTCCTCAGTTGTTTTCTTTACTAACCCATGCAAACGAGTCCCCATTCTCTTTTGCACGTGTCCAACGCATTCTTTTTTATTGATAACAAAATCGTCACCGTAAGGTTGGGCTTTGAGAAGACCAGAGTAGGTTTTTGAGTCCCCGTCTCCTATATAATTTACGAACCTCAGTCCATATTGAACAATCGAGCGTTTAAACATTTCAACAATCGATGAGACTTCCGTGTTTCCTGATGCTCCAGTGTGATTGACGGTGCATTGATTTGTTTCAATGTGTTCTTCTTTCCATTCTTTATATTCTGCAGTATCTAATTTTTTTTTCCAGCTTTCACATAACTTACAATAAGAAGATTTCACCAACACATCCAACACTTTTCCCGAATAATATCCGATTAGTGAACTCACACCATATAGTGATGAGAAACCACGTTTCTTCCAGGTACCGTCACCGGAAACACTCACATCTGTCGTATCTTGTAAATCGTTTTCAATATTTGTAAATTGTTTTTCTTCTTCAGCAGCAGATGAGAATAGAGTCTGAGTAACTGTCTCAATACACTCATGTATTTTATCAATATAAAAATCGTGTGTAGACTGGTTTAAAAACGAACTGCTTATGTCCATCAAACCGCAGAATTTCTTGCATCCGGCGAGCCCTAAGCCCAATATTCTCATAACAAAAATGAACCGGCGATTTAGTTCATACATTCTTCCGATTTTTTGACAAGATAAAATATATTTTGGATCACATCGTTCACATTCTACTACGATTTTATATCCCAGACCAAATTTCGAACATTGCTTAAACTGTACTTTACCATTACACAATTGATTTTCATCTTCATTGTCAATAATGTTAGAACACCGCACAAACGATGAGAGAGTTGAGAAAACCAAGGCGAAATCGATGATTGAATATTGGAGCGTGTCCTCTTCTGGCACGTGCTCTTTATCACCACCTTTTAATTTTTTTTGCTGAGGTGCTCGTGAAGGAACTATCATCAGTTTTCGGATCTTTAGGATTAAAGGACTGTGTCCTTTTTCTCGGTCTATCTTTTCTACGAGTTCCAAGGGTTAACTGTTTTCTTGAAATTTTATGCATTGTTTTTCAACTTCACAAATGACACTAGATAACCACAACTAATACCACGTTTTTAATAAATTATATGATAGAAACTTGGGATAACCTCAAATGAACCTCGTCCTTCAAGAAATCATCACCAACTAAAATATTTCAAACTAGTTTTCCTTAGGAAGTGTAAGTAACATACAACAATGGCAGACAAACAATAGACGAGCAGCTGCTCACTATACCTGAGGCGCGCCGACCCTACTATACCTGACTTGGGGCGCACACCTTCCAAAGGCTGTATCTCCGAGACTATTATTCAGATCGACTTGAAAATTTAGGATAATATTCTTGAGATGTTGTAGAAATAAATAAGCAAAAAAAATCGATTTTTTGAACCCAAACAAACCCATGTAACCCCTGATGAGTGTGAGTGTCTTCGTGATTTTTCTCGGCGAAGTTTGTAGAATCCCGCGTTCGTTACAATCCCGCGAAATTTTGACCTTGACTGAAAATTAATCCCGAGCGTAACTTTTTCTTAGATCATTAAGTTTCATTTTATTAATCCCGTGTTAAATTTATAATTAATTAAATGAAGTATTAAAATTGTTATTTGTTAAACGGTAACCTCGTGTCGTAAAATTATTTCTGGAACAGTCTGAGAATATATCTGGAATAACCCTGCCCATCCGCTGCAGCAAAGCCGGTCAACTGTCTTTTCGTCTTTTCGTCGTGTCGCTCTCGCGACTGGCGCCCAACATTTTTTTGTAACAACCGAATCAAATAAACGGCCAAAGGAAGAAAAGTTTTGTGACATTAAGTTGGCAAAAATTAAGTAATAATTGAAATTCCCGTCGCAATATATATTAGGGTGGCCCTTAATATGGGTAAAAAAAAAATTGATCGCGCCGCCTTCCAAAACGGTTCCGAATGATGAAAAAAAATCTACGCGAAGCCCCAGCTATGTCCGTTAAGAGGAAGGCGTGCCTGTAAGCACGAACTTAAATTTAAATATGAATTTTTCTCCATGATCGGACAACCTTTGACTTTTTAATCTAGTTTATGTGTCCATTTTTTAAACTTTCCAATGCTATTGTATATTGGTATTCAATACACGGATCAAATAATAAGGTTCTCCTTACTTTCGCAAAAATGCATAGGGGAATTTAAAACTTGACAAAACCTTAAACTTGGCGAGCTTGTTCGTTTTATTGAAAACAAAGAAATTTTTCATTCACACACGTCATCCAATTGGTCAGAAAAAACATAATCCTTTCTTAAAAAAGACATTTCGATATATATCGAAATGTGAAGCCTCTATTCGTTGTCATGGTTCGTTGCCAAGCAATATAAATAATGTCAGAAAGTGACACGTTCTCTCGAGAGATCATCGCAAAAAAAAGTTTTTTCCATTAAGTGAAAAAAAAGGTCTTCATTCAGTGAAAAAGTGAGAAAAAAGTGAGAAAAGTTTTGGATTCAGTGATGGATTCAGTGAAAATGGCATCAACTATGGAAACAACATCGGCAACAACATTCTCAACGGACGAGTTTACGAGCAATGAAGAAATGGATGAATTCATTGCCCGGGACGAAACGATGTGAGTACCATAATATATTTTATAATTCAATTTTAAAAACGACGAGGACGATGACTACCGACGAAGACAAAGACGACGACGGCGACGAAGACGAGGACGATGGCTATGAAGAGGACAAGGACGAGGA
>JACEOJ010005435.1:8012-21802 GCA_013761285.1 Campoletis sonorensis | reverse complement strand
ACGAAAACGAGGATGACAACGGCGACGGTGACGAAGACGATGGCTACGACGTGGAAGAGGTTGAGGACGAGGACGACGACGACGACGATTACGAGGATGAGGACGATGACTACGACGAAGACGATAACTACTACGAGTACGAGGGTGGCGACGAAGATGAGGACAATGAAGGTGACGAAGAGGAGGATGATGGCTATGACGAGGACAAGAACGAGGATGGCAACGAAAACGAGAACGAGGACGATGATTACAACGACCAGGACGAGGACGATGATAATGACAACGACGAGGACGAGGAATGCGACGAAGACGAGGACGATGATGGCAACGAAGACAAGAACGATGACTACGACAAGGACGAAAATAACAACGGTGACGAAGACGAGGCCGGCGACGAGGACGGGAATTATGAATACGGCTAGGACTATATAAATAGATATATGAATATCAATTATAATTTCGTTTAAAATGTTGCAGTAATTTCATCGGATACATCGACAGTATCGAGGGTTCAAAATTGGTCGGCAAGGGAGTCAAAAAAGTATTATATAAATTCGTGGTTAGTAACGGTCAAGGGAGAAAAATGCGCGTATTAATGTGGGAAGAGGTGGCAAAAAAATACGAGGTTTCGCAGCGCTGCAGAGATGTAAGTGTATAATAAAACATTACAAAAAATATTATTAAAAATGAAAAATATATAAATGAATGATAGGAAAAAGAAAGTAATGGTATTCAAAGTAATTATGAATATGTATCGTAGAAAAAATACATTCTCAATCGATAATAACAATTCATTCAACATTTTCAGATAATACACATTCTGAACGGAAAAGCTTTAGCCGTAAATTTAAATTTCGCCAACAAAAGCGACGATGTTATTGGCGTAGAACTTTCGGTGCAGCGGGCAACACAGATCGAAATAATGGGCCGATTCGGAATGGAAGAACAACAAAGCTACACAAAAGTATTATTGAAAAATTCAACGACTGACTCCAATCAACTTATTGGTAAGAATCAAATCTGTTCATTGTTTTATCTAAAGAAAATCACATCACCTTTAAAATATATTGATAGAGGTAATGGAGATGATAGATATTTAGATATACATCAAGAGACTCGGTAGAGTCTCGGGACAAGTACATTTGACAGCTTTGTCGTCTGCTGGCCTGAGGCTCGCCAGAGTGTATTATCTCTGAATAAAGTAATTTTCGGTGGTATATGATAATGATAATAAAATTCGTCTGGAATTCACTATTGGATATTTGTGTTCCAGTCGTCGAGGGTTACATCAAAGTCCCATTTTTCGCGTCAACGACTGGAAATACGTGTTACGGAATGGGGGCGATCACAGATGGGTACTACAAGTTGCGTGTCCATATTGCCCAGTACAGCGATATCGAGAACTTCAGTGCAGGAACCCACATACAAGTGAAGGGAGAAATGAGAAACGACAAATGTAAATATACATAACTTTTTATGCAATTTTTGAATCCTTATATTGTTCGATAAAAATGCTAAATATATAGATTAAAAAAAAATACTGAGTGGTTTTTTTATTTATTTGGAATCATTTTTTTAAATCAAAAATCAATTATTATTCACCATAAGTATGATAGACATTTTGGTCGAAATCAAATTTTTTTTTTCAATATTGTGTCATTTTAGACAAAAAAAATACTGATCATACATTCATTTTCATATTTTCAGTTGGTTCACCGTATCTGCAAGCAAAAGACATGAATCAAATAGTAATAATTGATTCTAAAATGATGAGCGCCATTGAATTGCGGAACGGTTTTCGATCGATACCCCAAAAGAGACCCCATGATGTACCGGAAGAAGAAACCGGAGACGAAAAAAATGAAAAAGTTAGCGAAAATGTTTAAAACCATAATATTAAATATTAATTATCTTTATACGTTTACTAATTTGGATATGATGTTTTTTTTTTTTTTCAGGAATTCAAAACTCATTAATCAACTTGATGTTTTGTTGCTGTTACGGACCAAGGAAGCACGTCAAGAGTTTCTTCAAGCCTACTGTTAAATAATTATTATTTAATGTTTAAAAATGCCATATGCACATGACTGTTTTCGTGTATGAGAAAATAAAAAAGATTTTACAAAACTGGAAAAAAAATGTCAAATAAAGAAAGAATTTTGCATTTATTTATTCCTGCTTGATTTTTTTCCATTAATTTTTAGAAATGACGTATTATTATATGTCCAAACGAACTGTAATTTTAATACGTTCGACAAAAATCGTAAAAAATACGAAAAAAAATTGACAGTACAAATAAAAATTAATTTTTACGATAATAACGACGATGAAGACGGTGATGACGAAGACGAGGACAATGACTTGGACGAAGATGACGAGGACAACGACGACAGCGACGACTACGATGAGGACGATGACTTCGATAAGGGTGTCGAGGACTACTGAGACGACGAGGGCGACAAGGCAACGACGGCGACGAGAGCAACAACGGCGACGAGGACGACTACGACGACGAGGACAATGACTTTGACGAGGGTGTCGAGGACTACTGCGACGACGACGGCGACAGGGCAACGACGGCGACGAGGGTAATGACGGCGAAGAGAGCAACAACGGTGACGAGGACGACTACGACGACGAGGACAAAACGATGGTGACGAGGATGACGACGACAGCGACGACGACGAGGACGATGACTTCGGCAAGGGCGACAAGGACGACGAGAGCAAAAACGGTAACGAGGGTAACGACGGCGACGATGACGGTTACGACAAGGAGGACGACGGGGACGATCACGAAAATGACTACGACAAAGGTGATGGTGACGAGGATAACGATTACGATAAGAGCGAGGACGATGACGAACACGACAACAAGGACAACGATGACTACGAAAAAGACAACGTGGACTACGACGATAACGATGACGAGGACAACGACTACGACGACTGTTTTTTATCGATTTGAAATTTCGAACTCTATATCTTTACTTTCAATATCTTTTACCTTATAAAAAAGGGTTTTTCAATGATTTTATCGCTTTTTTTATTTGCGAAACTGTATAGAGATACAAAACTATGTGATGAAAATTCATGATTCGAAAGTCAGCAAATTCAAGAGTCGGACCAAATTGGGGTCAACTTCTCGATATTCACCTGTCAGTAATATGTCAGTTGAACTTCACAATTATTTGTCATAACCAGTGCACTGATTGAATCGTGTGATCGTTTGATTGATATTTTTTTCGAAGTGCATTCCTGTGATAAGAAAGTGAGAAAAAGAGTGAATATAGAAGGCAGGTTATCGAATTAATGAAAAAGACCAATCATCGAAGTGAAGAATCACTCATCCAAGCTGAGCCAAATCGATTAGGCCGTAGTAAAAATACGTAAGTATTTCATGAAATGATAGGGCACTATTAAACTCTTAGCATAAATTTGGTCTGTCAGTAAACGTGTTAAAAGTCTTTTTCAGAACTATATTGCAATGATAATCGTTAGAAATTTTTAAAACGTCAAACTTTTTGAAACATTTTCTATGTGTTCCAATTTCTTTAGCAGAGTTCTTACTTATGAAAATACTGATGCTGATTATATGATTTTTCAGGTCATGTAGATTCCAGGAATCGATCCGTTTTGGCACCGTTTGAAAGTTTTGAAAAGGAAAAGACTACTATTGACCATGGAATACGATAACAGATTCAATGTTAAAGATGAAAGATAAATGACATAGATGAATGATAAATGACATAGATGAAAGAAAAATAAAGATTTTCTACCAGATTAAAACTAAAATTCCATAGAAACAAAACAGCTGACGAAATTTTACAAGACCCAGACCGTAATAACATAGAAATCAAATAATTTAAATTTTAGATTTTCGATACAGTGAACGTGTTTGTGACAATCGAAGTAGAACATAAATCAGTATTGAAGAGCATATAATTTACATGGTGATTTTACAATATTGCAAATCATTTATTTATCGCGTGTTAAAATTTTCAAAATGCCAAAACGTCGACTTCAAAGAACAGAAGCGGAGGAAGAAGAATTTCAGCAATTAAGAAGGCAAAAAAGAAACGATAACCAGCGACGTCGACGTGCAGAAGCACGCAATGTACAAAATCGAAACGACACTACAGATTTAGATGGAAATACGTCAATGGTACCACATGGATCCGCAACTGCCAATAATACAGAATCCAGATTGAGACCTCGCATAATCGAATTGCCATCAACATACACTATTAGTGTCGTATGTGATAGAAGATGTCAACGATCTACGCACCAAAGTCGAGGATCTGAACTACAATTCGATGCTGGAGAACGGAGAAACATCAGCGAACATTATATTGGAGCAATGGACTTAGTATGCTCAATTTGTAAAGCTAAATATTTCGCTCAAGAAAGAGTTGCTAATAAACTCTCTTTCAATGATTGTTGTAGTCATGGAGAGGTATCAATTGGAACTCTCCCAAATCTTCCGATTTTTTTGAAAGAATTATTCAATAACACACATGAAGAAAGTAAACACTTTTTCGACCGTATTCGATGTTACAATAATTCATTTTCATTTGCGTCATTCAATGCTAATTTGGTAAATTTTAATAACAGACGATCAGGGCCGTATTGTTTCAAGATTCATGGGCAAATTTATTATCAAATAAATACGTCGTTGTATCCCAATGTAGACGAAAACCCGAGTTACGGTCAACTCTTCATTGTAGATCAAAACGAAGCTATTCAATTTCGTTGTGAACAAAGTTCAGAATTGAAACCAGAAATAATGAAAGCTCTGGATACATTTTTTCGCGAAAATAATGTATTTGCTCAATCTTATCAAATGATGAATGAAGAACTTCAAACTCAACAGCGATTATCGAATAGTGACATTGAACCTGAAACAAGCCTATTATTCACCTTGAAACCAGGATTGGATCGAAATCGATATAACTTTCAACGAACAAATGAAGTAGCCGCAGTGTTCTCTACTACTGCAGATGGAGAAATTCCAGAGTCGTACGTCACAATACGTAATATCAATACGAAGACCTTGCAATTTGTTAGCACAATGGATCCTAATGTCGAACCATGGATTTATCCATTATTTTATCCGTATGGTACCAGAGGTTGGCACAGCGAGATCCCTTGCATTAAAAGAAATCGTCGAGTGACTCGAGCAGCATATATTAAATTTAGAATGGCTATCAGAGATGATTTCAATGTATTTCTATTGGGACGTAGGTTATTTCAACAGTGGATTGTTGACAGTTATGTTAAAGTAGAAAAAGATAGAATACAGTATTGCAAAAATAACCAAACACGCTTACGTGCTGAATCATATCAACGACTAATTGATCATTTACAGAAAAGGGCGGATACGATGAGCAGTCAAGTTGGTAAAATCGTGATTCTTCCATCTACATTTACAGGATCACCCCGAAATATGTTACAATTATATCAAGATGCTATGGCTATTGTTCGCAAATATGGTAAGCCTTCTTCTATATAGGTTTCTATATAGATAGAAAATAAGGTTTCATAACAATGACGTGTAATCCGAAATGGCGTGAAATCGACGAAAATCTTTTAGCTGGACAATGTCCATCAGATAGACCAGATATTGTTGCACGGGTTTTTAATATAAAGAAAGATTACTTGGTAGATTGAATAGTGAAAAAACATTTTTTTGGAGTTCCTGCTGCTTACGTGTACGTTATTGAATTTCAGAAACGTGGATTGCCACATATGCATTTATTAGTTACGTTAAAACATAATTTTAAGATAACGACTGCAGAAGTTGTAAATAAGTATATATCAGCTGAAATTCCAGATCCAACAGAAAATATTAATTTGCATAACATAGTTATGAAACAAATGATTCACGGTCCATGTGGTAGTTGGTGTTTAGTTGATGGTAAGTGTTCGAAAAATTACCCTAAATATTTTAAAGAAGAAACAACATTGGATGAAAACGGTTATCCTTATTACCGCCGTAGAGAAACTGGCACAAAATATTCACGTCATGATGGGTACGTTGTTGATAATTCTAATGTTGTACCTCAGAATCCCGTTTTATTGGAATTACTCAATTGTCACATTAATGTTGAAGTTGTCTCAAGCATAAAATCTGTCAAATATTTATACAAGTATATATATAAAGGACATGATGCAGCCGCGATTGTTATTGGTGGAACTCCTGACGACCAACCTATTGAACACGATGAAATTCGTAATTACATCGAAACACGATATGTTGGCCCTGTGGAAGCTTGCTGGAGAATCTTAAGTAAACCTCTCCATGATAAAAGTCATTCAATAATGCGTTTGCTAATTCATTTACAAAATCAACAGAATGTTACAATCAATGATGAAGTTAATGATGACGATGCGATTAGAATGGCGTTAGAAAAACAGACTATGTTGATGGATTATTTTTTATTAAATGCCCGAGATGAACGAGCAAGGCAATACGTTTACAGTGAAATTCCAACTCACTATGTCTTCAAAAAAGAAAAAGATACTAATATTTACCATTGGGTATCGCGCAAAGCTCAATTCAACGTTATTGGGCGAATATATTCCGTTAGTCCAACACAAACAGAGTTATGTCATCTTAGATTATTGTTATTGAATATTAAAGGCGCAACAAGTTTTGATAATCTCAGAACCGTTGATGGAGTGGTCCATGACACTTATGTAGCTACATGTTTAGCACTAGGTCTCATCGATGATGATGATGAATGGAAAAGAGCAATGCATGAAGCAGAGGTTTGGATGATGCCAATACAGTTGCGTAGGTTATTTGTACGCATCCTGATTCACTGCCAACCAGCTCACCCAGAAGAACTTTGGGAAGAATTTAAAGATGGAATGTCTCAGGATTTCGCAAGGAACTTTGGAGTACTTAAAGCCAATAGAAAAGCATACGTACAGATTAATACGATGCTCATGACCGAAGGTTCAAGCCTCAATATGTTTCCGAGCATGCAACAAGTTTCAGAAATAGAAACCGATGACGACTATATATTTCCCGAACAGCATAAAGAAATAGGTGAAAAACAATATGCGAGTTTAAATGATAAACAAAAAGAAATTGTCGATATTATTATGAATGCAGTAATGAATGATAGCAAATCAAAAAATGATAACAACTGCTTTTACATCGATGGTCCGGGTGGGTCGGCAAAAACATTTATTTACACAACGATTTTTCATTTACTGAAAAGTGAAGGTAAACGCGTGTGCACAATGGCATTTACCGGCATAGCAGCAACTCTACTGCCACAGGGGAAGACTGTACATAAAACGTTTGGAATGCCTGTACCACTTTTCGATAATTCTACATCGAACATCAAAGCTCAATCAAAAGAAAGTGAATATATCAAGAACATAGATATTTTTATTTGGGATGAGGCACCGATGGCTCCGAAATATGCATTAGAATTAATTGACCGAACTCTTCGCGATTCAATGAACACTAATGTATTATTCGGAGGAAAAATAATTGTTCTTGGTGGGGATTTCAGACAACTACTCCCGATCAAAATACGAGCGACTAGAAGTGAAATGGTAAATTTATCAATTAAATTCAGTACATTATGGAAATCTTTCTTCAAATTTACATTGACACGGAATATGCGAACCTTAACAGAAGAAGCAGAATTCGCAAAATTTGTACTTGACATTGGTGATGGAAAATTAAATGATGAAAATAATAACGTGATGACTCCACAAATGTGCATTGCGCCTGCAAACTCTGATATCGTTGACGATATCTATGGAAACTTAGTTAAAGAGAAGCAATATGAACAAATAGCGAAATCTGCCATACTTTCAGCGAGAAATGTTGATGTTGAAGAAATAAATAAACGCGTTGTTCAGTTATTCAATTATGCCTCGGAACGAATATACACAAGTGTAGACAGTATCGAAAATTGTGATAATGGTGACATTAATGAAGTTTTATCACCAGAGTATTTAAATACCTTAAATCCAGCAAATTTACCACCACATCAACTGCGCTTAAGATCTAATTGTATCGTAATGTTGATCCGAAATCTGAGTATTAATGAGGGATTATGTAATGGTACAAGGCTCCAGATCTTAGAATTAGGTAATCATCTATTGCGTTGTCAAATTTTAACCGGTGATAAAGCAGGTCAAATCGTATTTGTGAATCGTATAACACTCTACTGTGAAGATACTTACCCATTTACGTTCAAAAGAAGACAATTCCCAATAAAATTAGCTTTTGCAATAACAATAAACAAATCGCAGGGACAAACTTTTGATAAGATCGGCATTGATTTGAGGAAAAATGTTTTTAACCATGGTCAATTATATGTTGCGTTTTCACGAGTGCGTTCGTGGAGTTCGCTTAAAATATACTTGGGCAATCAGAGAATAGATAACAATGTGAAAATTTTTGTATATACAGAATTATACGACACTGTAAATAATTAAACAATATATTTAAATATCTATGCAATGTTGAGAATCGTTATTTCAAAAATATTTTGTTACAGGAGGATGGACTCTTAACACACAAAGACGCAGAATAGACAACGATCAAAGTATTATTTACTGACAATATAGAAAATATATTTTAAAAAAATGTTCTCGTAATATACTAAGAAAGGAGAAATTAAAGCGGGCGCGTAGCGCCCGCGTTGTTGCTAGTATTTCAAAAATGGACACATAAGATATCGATACTAGTTAGTCCAGTACAAATTTGTTTATTTAAACCACAGAATCATCGTAAAAGATTGCACATTACAATAATTTTATTTATATCGATCTGACTAAAACTTTTGCATAACCGTCTCTTTTTTTGCATCGGGAAATTTTTTCCGGTACTCGCTTACAATGCTAAGTATGTATTGCTTTTGAGTCTCGTTTTTTGTCAGTATATTATTATAGCTTTCGATTAAACAAACTGCCCTCTCTGCTACATCGTTAACAACTTTCAAATGTTTTACTATTTTCAAACCCTCCGCAAAATTTTTATCCTGAAACCACAAGGACGGATCCATTTTTAAAAACCCCCTATCGATGTTGAATCTATCGAAAAAATTCAGGGATTGCGAAGTTACAAAGTAGTCCATCTCTTTGTCTAATAAGTGATCGATGTTTTTCGGATTCATTTGGAATCGTTTCAAGCTGTTCTCATATGATGTTTCTTCACTTGAATTTATTTCGATCAACATTTTGCGCTTCACGACAGCTGATAATTTTTCATCGAAAAATGCAATCGCAGCTGATACTGGACTAAGGTACCATAAATGATTTTTTCACTTGAGCAGTGTTACCCGAGAAACATCAGCGCCAACTGATTTATAATTATGAAGCTTTTTTAAAAATTGCAAATCGTGTTCGGGAGCTTGAGGTGCAAGTGGAGCCGTAAACCAAGCTTTCACGTAGATTATTACGATGAAAATACATACATCCCAAAGTGCCTTCTCTTCTTTTTTCGTCACTTTGAATACGTCGCGAAATGAATAGATTTTTATAGAATATATCGCTTTGGAAATCCATCGGGCATGATGATATGCGCCTGGAAATCTAAATCTAATACCGCGAGATGGAATAACACCTAGGAATTTTTGCGTCAATTCTAGAAGTTCCTTATAATCGTCTCTTGGTTGCGTAGTTGTCAAAGTATCTTTAAGGAAAGAATTAATACTTTCAACATTGTCAATCAATACTTGCTGTACATTTCCACTCTCGATACCGCTCTTATATTTACTTTTATCCAGCCAAGGCCAGTTTTCTTGCAACCTCTTGAATATGGGAACACTCGGACCGGAAGTTCCGGGCATTTTTTCCTCGAAGACACTTCTAAGAATTATTTCAAATATGTGGTGTCGGCAAGGTAGCCATAAAATATCTCGTTCCAACATTTGCTCTAAAAGAACTGCTGCGCCCTTCACCCCACCGAGATTGGCCGCTGTCGTATCACAGCACAAAGCTTTAATTGCGTCTCAAAGCCCCCAATCTTCGAGAACTTCAAAAATAGCTTTTGCTTGAGCTAGTCCTGTTCCATTAACTAGCTCGGGTATTCCTAACTGTTGATCAATATCGCCATTGGTGATGACAATCGGTAGCCTATCCAATACTTCACGCTTCAACAAATTTGGGAGCATTTTTCCATCCCAATGTAGAATGACGGAATTTAAGTCGATATTTTTAAATACTGTCTTAATATTTTTTGCTTTCGTTTCCCGCAATTTTTGCCTATAACGCTGAATCGATGTTCTATTGATTATTAAAGAATCCAAATCATGGCCTAATGATTGAGCTATAGCAGCAATCAGATGTACAGAATCTCGGTCGCTCAATTTACATTTGTCTAATGCCGCAACTAATTTTTCGTCTATGAAACTAATCATTCCACGTGGTTTTTTTTGGGATGGATGGCCCAACATCATTTTCAACATCAATGACAGAAAAGTCATCTACATCCTCTATGCAAATATTCGAATAAGTTCCAACGCTTCTTTGGCTGAGACTTTGAAGAGAAACGCTTTCCGAGCTTGTCTCTAATTCCACAAAACGATCTTGAAAATAAAATGAAAAATGAGCGGATGGTAATTATTTACACTATTATTATTCGAACGAAATACTACACTGTCGCTAATAATTTTGAGAAAACTTACTCAATAATTCTTTTTCAGCGATGCTTCTTTTTAATCTTTGCGCTTCAATTACCTCTTTCTGCAATTAGGCTTTTTCTTCTGTATCATAGACGGTCTCGATGTCTCCAATGAATCCGATTCGCCCATCTTTTCTCTGATTTATTTAAAAAAAAATTCTTTTCTCATTAACGATTTCGAGTACATTTCCGTGGGCAATATCGAATAGATTATTGAACTGCGAGGTAAAATCGATTTCTCGTTCTTCGTTAAAACTCTGTCCATGATTTTTTCGAATCTTTCGCCAGTCTTCATATAAGTATTCCAATTTTCTTACACACCGATCCAACTTTTGTGTCGGCAAACGAGCTTTTGCCCAGAAAATCATTGCTTCCTTTATCGTTAATGTTGAACTTTCACGTAGAGTTAATTTTAATTCTCGCAGGTTGAAGAACAAAACTTTAAGAATCTGTAGTCGAGACGGTAGCTTAATGCCGTAAATTTGTACATCGACGTTGCCGATTAAAAAAATATCGTGACAGAGAGTACGTGTTGATCTCATGATTAAAAGCTGTGACGCGGATCTTCCCGTCGATCTCGTCTATGCAGCAGAAGCGTGAGTAGAGGCCCGAAAAACCATAATTTCCTTCCTATTTTCCCTTTTAATACACGATTTAGGTTATCGAACGACACTCTCGAACTCTTTAGAGTTTGTGATTTGAAGTTAAATCTCTCGCCATATGGTGTTATTCGGGGTCCGTTTATCTTTAAGTTTTATTTTGAGTCGCGTTCGGTTAGTATTGAAACGAAGAGGAGAATATAACCGAAATATTACCGTGTTACCCTTCGATTTTTAATGCTTTCTGTTTACCTGTTCGGGAATAGTAAAAATCTAGCTGAGATGCTAGTGCTCCATTTAGAGGATGTTAAATTTGACGGGAGTTCCGTTTATGTTTTTAGTTGGAAGGCTGCGGGGTTGGATTACAGCCATCACTGCCCCCAGGTACCCGTGACTGAATTTTAATGGTTATGTTTGGGTTTTTGAATTTCGTTTGCCCCGATAATTTAACATCCCGGAGAGGCTGCCCGTACAGTAAACCCTCGTATTTTCTTTTAGAAAATATCGTTTTATTGGGATAAGAGTTGTGAAAATCAGTTTCTGAGTGTTCCATCATGTTTAAATTTCGCGCCGAGTCAAGTTCGCTGTTCGCGATACTTGGCGTCCTCGCGGTGAGCCTCTCGCGCACCGTGTCTACCCCTCCACGTTCCGGCGGAGCCGGCCGGCGCGTGGGCGCGAGAGCGGCCCACCGGACAGTTGCTGCCAGGACTTGCTCGAGAGACACCGCGTTCGCTCGTCGCTCTGGATACGTAAGTAGGGCCATAGCACTGGGACAAGGGATTGCGCGTCGCTCAGACCCTCGCGGCGGCCATCTTGGCTACGCCGTGCACGTGGCTGGAAAATAGCCCGTGGGCAACTCTCGCCTTTCCAGGTGTACAACGACTCTCGCGATTATTCGATAATCGTGTAAATGATGGCATTTAATTGTCTTATACTTAATAATAAGTTTAGCAATTGCATAATGCGACCCTTGCGATTATCTAATAATCGTGTAAATGAATAAGATCTATTCATTTTATAATAAGTCCCACCACGCGTAAGACAACTCTCGCGATTATTTAATAATCGTGTAAATGATTGATTATTACGATTTAAATTATTTTATATTTAATAATAAGGTTACGACGCGTCAAGCGACTCTCGCGATTATTTATTAATCGTTTAACCAGTCAGGATTTATTTATCCTGAAGTTAATAAAATTTGTATTACGCGTAACGCGGAGAAATTAGTTTCTCCTCCTCGGCCTCGTGTGTCACTCGCCGAAATGGCTGTCTCGTTCTCTCTCACGTATGAGAGGAACGTTTTCGGGGCTCCACTACCGTTGTGAGTAAGATGCTCTTCTCGAGGAAATATCCTCGCGCTCGGTGCTGTCATAGCCTTGCCATAGCCTCCTACAAATCCGCAGGCCTCCGCTCCTTCTCTGAGAGCGCGCAGTCGCTCACAAACCCTATCATAAAACCTTATTCTATCAACGATGACCCGACCGTACCCATAGCAATATTCCTCAACAAATTATCCTCTGCAACATCGCAGCTGTCCTCATAAACACCTCGACCATTTCCTTATTCCGTTTCCTACTTTCTATATCTTAACACCCCGTTATAAACCATGCTCGCCTACTCCTCGCATCATGCCCCGAACCCAAACATTACGACCATCGAAGACGACCCCGCTTAAGACGACGACGCATCCCGGACATCTGGACCCGATCGCAGCCTGGCTATCGGTACAACACCTCCATAAAAGAACCCTCGATGGACCATCGACGGTGACTGACCTGGACACCTCGGCCTACCCCATGGACCGTGGAGGAAGGGATGAGAGGGGAGCCTTAGAGACGATCAGAGGCTAAATACAACAGCAGTCTTCTTCGAGTTAGCGACGTTGAATCACGCGGAGAACTCTCTGTATCAAAATAGCTAAATAAAGATCCTTTGTCATTTTTGCACTATTTTTGCTTTACGCTTTAACATTCATTGAGTGGTGACTGCTCTCTCAGGCACTGGCGATCCTACCGATTCGAGTTATCCGATAGTCGCATGACAATTTGGCGATCCTGCCAGGATATACGCTAGCGAAATTACAAAGTTTTTTCTTACTACGTATATCTCCGTGACGAACCGAGTGACTTGATAAAAAAAAAAAAAAAATCATCAAATAAGTGTTTAAAGTGATAGGACAAAAATTAGTGAGTGTCGTGAGTAAAGTGAACTCTCTGTTGAAGTGAAATAGTTTCATCTCCCAGTAAGCAGAGACGGTACCTTGGAAGCAACACTTGACGCGCAGTTGAAACGACATCTGAAACCCACCGGATAGTACGTCTCCAAGTAAGCTGCCCGAATACAAAAGTGGAACTGTGAAGGAAAGAGGAAAAGACTCTCCAGGCTGTTTGGAATAACGAGAATCCAGCTGCACTACCCGATGAAATCTTTGATCGGCCTGCTTCTGCTCTTCATAACAACGTAACTACAGATATCAAAACAAAATATCTTACTCCGTTAAAAAAAAAAAAAAAAAAAAAAAAAAAAAAAAAAAAT